>JAGDYQ010000165.1:197263-394763 GCA_021962125.1 Bulinus truncatus
TAATGTGATATAATGCCACAATTATTTTAATACTTATTTGTTAATTTCTCCAAATATTTTTGTTCCTGTTCATTTTAGGCCTAAAAACTAAATCCCCTTAGCCTTAAAGGGTCCAAATCATGTTTCTGTAATTACAACATGTAAAAGGGTTGTGTGGGCTAGTACACCGCCCAGGGTGAACTTTAGGGAATTTTAACCAACTTTCACTGTGACCTGGATGAAAGTCAAATCTATTGAATGGGGGTACATATAGGTTCATTGACATAAATAGACATTTATTAACGGGAGTAATACGGTCAAACACACTGGCATATATAGACCTATCTAAGTACAGCATATACCTGGAAAAGTTCCTATGAGCCTCACTGAAGATCGAACCCATGTCTCTCAGATCGACAGTCGAGCGCTCTACACCTGTTAGCCACCCGTCCCTCAATTAATTTAAATACCACCTAATTAAAATTCTTTTGTTGTCTTTTCAAAACAAATATTCGTATGGTGCCATCAAACGCATCACCAGAAAAAAAAATTAAGAATGTACTTTTATATATATATATACTAAATGTCATAAAAATCACTTCATTCATATTACAAATAGATATTTAAAATGTGTAAACCAGATTCAATAATGCAATATTTTTTCACTAAACATTTTTTTTTCTGTTGGATACTATTCCTTCGGTGTGTTATAGAGTACGTGTTGGTAAAGCAGATACAAACCTTTGAATAAAAAAGATGAATATGTACCTCTAGTTTCCCATCCATCTCTTCCACCACCACCACCACCACCCCCCACCCCACCCCACCGCCACGATATTTTATTTTTCTATTTTAAAAAAAAAACTATTTTATTTTTATGCTAATACCTTCCTGTATATAGTGCATTCACAATGAATGGCGCATCTTTGACACCAGAATCTCTTTTGCCGTCCATAATCTCATCGAAGTCTAGTGCATTCATTTTTTCATTGACACTGATGACTCCAAGCTTACTCACCTGGCGGGAAACAGACAGAGGGTTATTTTAAATATCGCTAGGCTGGAAGAGATTTGGAGGATACGGTCTGACGAGAAGTATTTTAAATCTGATATCGCTTTTGTGAAATTTGTGAAGTCACCTGGGCACATCTTGGTGAGATAACATCACCACATCTTTTTAGTTTCGTATAGTATAAATACATTTATTTGCATACAGATTGTAACATGAAATGATATCAACGCATCAGTAGCGTAGCGAGCTTACCTCGCACCCCGGGCCACAGTACCGTTTTAGCGCCCCCTTTCCATTCAAAAAACCTTACAATATTATAAGTAAAATATAACATTTGGCGCCCCTTTGTGAGTAGCGTCCGGGGCATGATGCCGCTTGCCCGCCCCCCCCCCACTATGCTACTGCAACGCACATCATGACACCAAACAGTACAAGATCACTTCGTCACGTGGCATTAGTACTTTAGATATGTGACTTGCTTCGAGCAGGGGTGGGGTGTCGTCCAAAATATTCGCCGACACCGGTGTCGGCATTCCATCAGCCGCCGACACCGACACCGGGTGTGTATGTGGGGGGGGGTAGGGGAGAAAGGGAAACACCTATGTATTTATTTTCCCTGTATATATCTCATACTATATATAAAGAAGCACATCTAATTGAAAATTAATACTTTTTTTGGCTATCGATATTTTTTTTTTTAATTTCAAAGTATTCTTTCAATAAACAATA
This sequence comes from Bulinus truncatus, assembly GCA_021962125.1. NCBI lineage: Eukaryota > Metazoa > Mollusca > Gastropoda > Planorbidae > Bulinus > Bulinus truncatus. The sequence goes on from JAGDYQ010000165.1 coordinate 198,984, forward strand.
TATACTTTTTCTGGTTAAATATATTGAAGTATATAGTGAAGTATATTTGTCTAATATATAGTTACTTTTGTTACTGATTCCTTATAAAATCAATGTATACTTATAATCAAAAGAGGAAAAAATGCTTCAATAAGCATTTATTGAATGAAGTACTTGGTGAAAAATAAAGAAAATATACACACATTTCGGCAGATTCAGCATAATAACTCAGGGCGCACATGCAAAATTTATTTATCACCAACCACATCCCATTTTTAATTGCGAGAATTTTAAAATAATTTTTCTAGCTAATTCTAAGTTTCTAAATGTTTTAAGTTGTATTTTAAAATGACTGAATATATTTACTTCGATCATTTGACTTTTAAATGCTACTAAAGTAAAACTGATATAGTTTCGAGATTGATCATATTTTTTTCAGTACTCTTCTGGTACTATTGCCTTTTCTTAATCAGCTGTTTACAACGTAAAAGAAATATTGACAGTATAATTACATCCTACAGTGTATAGTCAAATCGATTGGTAATAATCGTGCACATATTATGCAACTATAAATTTGATATACCGGTACATTTGCAGCGTTTTCCTATATTTCCTATTCATTATCGGGAAGTTGCTGCTCTAAATTATAACCAAACTGGCCGGCTGCCTAGGCACCCACTAACACGGTGGTCCCCAACCTCCGGGCCACGGACCGGTAGGGGTCCGTGGATCAAATGGCACTGGGCCGCCCAAGAAACGTTAAATTAATTCTTTTTTATTTATTGTTGTGTATTTCCCTCAGGATAGTGCGACGCCTATCCCTCTCAGGTCGCGGTGAAATTTTCAAACGTCGACCGGTCCGCGGCGATAAAAACACACACACCACTTCAATGGTGCCGGCAGGCCCGTAGCGTGCGGGGGGGCAGGGGTCCGGGCCCACCCAGCGCTTTGTCTGCCCCCCCCGCTTATTTATTCTACTTAGTAAAATGTATTATCTGGCCCCCCCCCCTGCTATTGCCTGGCCCCTACTGTACATGGCCTGGCCCCTCCTGTAGAGTTTTCACTCTATGGGGCTGGGTACCGATAGCTTTTATTTTGTTTGAACATAATAAAAATTGCCTGTGTATCTTACTATGCTGCAAATTTGTCGGCATTTTTCTTTTCCGACCCCACCATGAATATACCTAATTTTATAGATGAATATAAAAAAAACTTAAAGAAGGTATAATTATGTTGCAGTATGCATTGTATGGGCCTAATATGAAATAGTTTATTTTATTGTCTAATTGTAATGTAATTACTAAATAACAAAAGGAAATAAATAAAATGCCCGAACTGTGTAGTTAAATGTGTTTATTTTAATAATTATGCACAGGGCGCCGAGCTAGACGTGTCGCAGAAATAGTAATCTTGAAAACAATGTCAGCTTCTAAACCAGACATGGGCAATTTACGTCCGTTAAACGTTTTTATTCGACCTGCAGTACATCCCCCTTCGTTCATTTACTTTGATATTACTTACATTTATGTTAGCTCATATAAAGTATTATAAACACTCCATTGATATTCTCTTGATCGGGCCCTACAATCAAATTTAAGAACCTATTGTGACCCTTCAGTAGTTATAAATTTGCATCTGTGATCTATGATTTTGCATCATGTCAATTAAGATGAAAAAAAAAAGTTCTCAGTTGTACACGTAGCATTGAAAAGTCACGAAAAACACTAGATACAGACATCAATAGTAGCTGCAGTGAATAGATTGAAGTGACAAAAGTGTATGATCTACTTCGAGATATCCCACAGTATACTGAATGCTATTTTTATAGTAAATCTGAAGCGGCCAATTCGCCACTTTGATTAATTTCTCATTTATGCTCAAGTATTGGTGAAGATTATATCACCGACTGCCTAAGTCAGCAAGTCACTGCAAAGTACAGACATATCCAACAAAACTAGAGCAATGATGCTTGGAAGTTTTTAAGTGCCATTCAGAGAATGCAGAATGCTGAAATAAAATCATGGCGAGGGCTACAAATAATGATAAAAGATTTGTTCCAGACCTATTTTTAGAGAAGAAAGAGACGTATGAAGACACTGCATACTTAACAGTTAATAGAGGAAGGAATCGTTTTTTTCCACCTGAATTAAAACTGAAATAAGTAGTGAAAAATGTTATGTATTGTAGTAGGTTGCACACTTTTCAGAACGGTGCGGAGGGGGGGGGGCTGAGGCGCCAAAAAAACTCGCACGATATACATTTGTATATCGGTATCTGTATGAAGTGGTACATATGGTAGCTTACTATATTGTTATATTATATATCATGTACTTAGATGTGTCTGAATATGCCAGTGTGTTTTTCACCGTATCGTATAATTTCCTATAAATAAATGTGTATGTGTGTCAGTGAATCTGTGTGTATCTCTTTCAATATATTTGAATGTGTGTGTGTGCGTGCGAGCCGGCGTGCATGCGTGTGTGTGTATGTCAGCTTGTATCTAGTATTAATAGTTTACTGTATTTTAATGAATCTATGGCGTAAGGAATCTGAACTGAGAATTGATGTTTTAGGGAAGAGTCGGAATCGAATCGGCAGCGTTGAAAATTCTGGCATAAAATATCCGGCATCGTTCTATCACTTGTATACTAGTACATAAATAAATAAATATGCATTAACGCACGATTAAAGCGTCAAAATTAAATTTACGATTAAAATTTTTAATGCAACACCTAAAGGCGTTAATTTGACAAAAATGCTGTAAGTTTAGAGAAGCGCCATATCGATGAATAACCGAATTTCACTGTACAATTAGAAGTTAAGGAGGGGAGAGGAGTTGAAATACGTCATTAGCTCGGAACCTATGGTACGAGAAAAACACATGTCTGGCAATTTTGTAAATTTAAAAAAAAACAACTCGAATCAATTAACGTGATTGATACATGTCAATAAACGTGTCTCAATAATTAATTCAATAGACATAGGCCTATATACTACTGCTTAAATGATCCCTTACAATTAATTATAACTCTTTCATAAAATTAAACTTACTTGTTAAAAATTGCAGCAAACAAATGTGCATGTGATATATTGTATCAATTAAAATGTGAGTTAATAATTTGAGATAAAATTTTTAAACATGCGTTAATCCGATCAATTTTTTAATCGAACAGAGATTTAAACTTATATATATATATATATATATATATATATATATATATATATATATATATATATTTATTTATTTATTTATTTATTTATTTAGGGCGTTTTATAAGGGCGCAGGGTGCCCCAGTAGAAAAGGAGTCATATAAGTAAAGATACAGAGATTTCTTGATTGAATAATGTAAAATTTAAAAAAAGGACTTTAGTTCTTTTTTTTTTCTTTTTACAAAAATCAGACGTCGAGAAATATTTTATTTATATAAGAAGAAAATACGTTAAGCGTTTATTACGTATAAAGTGTCGTATTTTGCGCCAAAGAAAGTGGCGTACAATGGCAGAGTAATCTTCCCTTGGTCGGCAATTTTCTGAATATTTGAGTCCATTCCACTACCGTAGTTAAATAAAGGTGGTTTGCTCATTTCTGGCGGATCTGAGTGGACACTTTGAACTGGGGAAAAATGAGAGAAAAATTAATAGGGTAGGTACTATGATATCCGTGCCCAAACGACCCGGAAATAGCCTTGAAAATCTCCGTATGCTACATAAGCCATGTTTGGCAACAGTTAGAACCAGTGGTACTGTGATTTTCTGAAACGCTTTAATTTACTCATTATTTTATTTTTACTTTGCCATAATTTTAAAAGAACTTATCCTTAAGTTAATCTGTGTGAATTTTTTTGTTAACTACGCCATCTTCGTTTTGAGGAATCAACATTTCAAAATAAGGTAAGATAAATTTTGCTTTTATTTTTTAATTAGGTCGCGACCCAATGTTTTTATTGATCGATCAACTGTTAATATATTCTAAATATCTTATTTAATCATTTTTATGTTGATTGACTGCTCAAAAAATTAAAAAACCGTGTTCTTGACGAGTCGCTTATTTGCCGATAAAAGTTACCTATTATCGATAACGGCAACCGCGGGCAGCGCTAATCTTAACATTAAATCCATACATAGTAATCCTTCAAAATCAATATTTTTTAACTGCCATCCTTTAACAAAGTTACGTTTTTTTTAATCTAGTATGTGTTCTGAATATAAAAACACTAATATTTTTATCCACAGTAGTATCTGGTAGAAATATATTGTGTGTTATGTCAAACTACTATAAGTAATAAGTCTAATATATCAATAAAATTATGCTATAATTTAATTTTTTTAAATATTCATTGGAGCCTTATAACAGTAGTGATTTTTTACTCAGGTTAAACATTTATTTCAGAAACTTTTTAAAACATTAACTTCTTTTATTTTATTTTCAGGAAAATGGAAAATACAAATACTCTAAAGTTGAAGAATTTAAAGGACATGGAGAATCTTCTTGAGTCTCATAAAGATAGCAAATTCACAAATGGATTTATTTTCTACATTTTCCTGCAACTAGGAAAAAATGTTAGTAAAACAGCTGAGCATGTAGTGACAATGGCAGAAAGTAATTGCCATATTACTTCTGAAAAAAGTAAAGTATCTAGAATTAATGAACAAGTAAAGCTCTATAAAAGAAATATCCATAACAATTGGAATAACATTGTGGAGTTCTTTGATTCTGAATTCAAGTTTCCTGAAAGGAAACATACATTACCATCATTACAGCCTAAGCATCCTCCCTTCATTTCTCCTGTTAAAACCAGGATTGAAAGAGACTGTCAGTCATGCAAATATAAAAGACAGACTAACAGTGAACTGTTGGCTGTGAATAGAAAATTAAACTTCGAACGAAGATTTGAAATGAGAGAAAGGATAAGAATAAAAAAAACTTACCAAGTCAAGAGGGTAAATGATTTAATTAAAAGAAAAACCTCCAGAATTTCAAGGTATCAGTTGAAAACAAAACAACTGGAAGAAGTGCTCTCAAGTCTTCATAAATCTTTGAAGAAGTCACACTTGAAGTGTCAGTTCCTTCTTAAGGAAAACACTAAATTGAAAAAGAAATTGCCACCAGTAAAATGTATGCAGCAGCGCTACAAACCAAAATTGAGAGCCATGACTACACTGTCTACAGCATGGAGAAAAGATGGAGTCTTTGACCGAAGAAATATTAGAGTTGAAGAAGGTTTTGTCTACTAAAGAGAACAAGAAGCAATTCCATTCTAAAATTCGGCTGATCATTTACAGCTGCATTGAATGCAATGTACCAGTAAACTCTATTTCTAAGGTTATAACGGCTTGTGCATCATTATGTCCAAATGTTACAATTGAAAGTCTGCCAAATGCATCAACAATTGCTCAGATGAGCAGGGAAATGGGCGCTATTGCAGATCTTCAGCTTGTTGATACTTTGATTGTGGCTGACTGTGCAACTTTGGCTTTTGATGCTACTTCTTTGAAAGGTAGCCATATTAACCAAATTCATTTTGGCACAAAAATAATATTTTGACTGCTAGCATTGCAGAACTACCTGGAGGTAAGGCAGAGGATTACGTTCAGCATATTTTGCAGACTTTAGATGACTTAGCTAAAACATACAGTGTTTTTTACTCTGTCCCAATAAAGACCCTGTTAAAAGGCAAATCTGTGGGAAAATTGTTTCAACCCTCCACTGACAGAGCATCAGCTAATCATGCAGCTATTTCACAACTTAATGTTGTACTTGAAACTGAGCTGCTTGAGCTACACTGTCATCTACATCCACTGGATGGAATAGCGAGTGAAGTCAGAAAAGAATTGACCAAAACGAACGCAGTCACAAGTAAGACATATGGTTCAGACTGTAAAGCAGCAAATCTTCTTTACTCCATTTCAAAGTTGAGGTAAGTATTTTACTATTTAGCCAAACAAACGTAAATTAAGTATAAATTCTACATATTTTTATATGCTATTCAATGTATAATATATTTAAATTTTCAGATACAAAGCCAAGGGTGACCCATCAGGTTTCAAGTCCTTCTTAAAGAAAAATGGACTTCCATGTAGTACTTTTCCTAGGTATGTGGGCAATAGGCTTCATATACTGTTTCACTCATCTGGAGTGGTGTACAGACATAAGCAGTTGCTCATTCAGTACCTAGAAAAGTATTGCAACAATACTAACTACTTTGAGAAGTGCAATACTGGAGAGACTTGAAGAATGACATCTTGATGGCTCAACTTCAGGTGCTGGGACTTTGGGGAAAATGGTGACTGGGCCATGGATGGCCATTGTACATGGATCTGAGTGTCAAAGAAATCATCTTGATATGGTAAATCTATTTTTTTAAATAGACAAAGACTTAATATACTTATTTATTAAACTGATATTCTAGTTATTTCAAAATTTAATTTATTTTTAATTTAAAGGCACAACAAATTAAGACAGCTGTAAGTTTCATTGAAAGAATTGCTGCTGAGCCAGAATATTTAATCAGCACCACATTTGATGCATTTGGACGGCCTCTTATTTTAGATGACACGTTGTCTGCATTGTTAATAGTCGACAATACAAATTTTGTCCAACTCAATGAAATAATAAATCTAGTGGCCACTGCCACGTCAAATGTTTTAAATAGACAAATGTCTCGCTATTTATTTGGCGATCTTGCAGATCCAACAGAGGAACTGAAGGTCAAAGCAGCCAGTGCTCCTGCCCACAACATTTGGGCTGAACGTACATTGGGGATAATAGACTCTCTAGCACGAAGAGCCCCTAATGCCAGCATTTCTTTTCTGGATGGAAAGGCAAAATTTCAAGTGAATAAAACATTAGAATGGCTAAGCACAAAGCCCACAGATGAGCAGGATGCCATTGTTAAATTTTCGATCCAAAGAGGTGCTACAATAAGGACAATCAGTAAAGAGAGAAAAGGTCAAATGGAAGCGGCCATCTGTGACAGATTAAAAGAAAAAGGGCAGAAGAGAGACATGGTACACACAGATCAAGAGTAGGCAAGGAGATAAAGTTTCTGCTCGAACAAAATGTCCCTAATTTGATGGAGCAGAAAATCTTTCTAGCTTTAAGTGCCTATCAAAAAATAAAGTAAAAGATCTCTTGGATTCAAATCCTAACAAAATTGAAGGCGCTCGCTTTCAGCACATCTGGAATGTGGATGGACAAGATACCCTTTTTCAAGGAAAGATTATCATGAAGTCAGCATCTCCAGGGAAAAAAATCAGGATAGCTTACTGGAAAATGCATGAAAATGAAGAGGATGCCGAAGATGTAAAACTAACTTTAGAAAGTATTTTAACAGATGCTGTTCTGAATGATTTAATTTTTTTAACTTGAATTAATTCTATGTAATGCCCTTTGCATCTTTTTCTAATCATTTCCTTTTATCATTAAATAATGATTTAGTCATAGACTGTAAAAACACCTGTATCAATGTAATTTTTTATGAATTGCTGGGAAACGTATGATATAAAAATTTTCACTGGTGACTTATTCTCTTTTATTGCTTTGTAAATTTGGCTCTTTCACATATCTTTTCTTATCACATGTGTGAAGTGGTTTTTCATTTAAGAATGAAATACATTTTATTTAAATCCATGATTTTATTTGGCAAAAAATTTCAGTTTTGTCAAGTGTTAAAACTTTTTTAATTATGACATACATAATTTAAATTGACTATTTATTGTTTGTATAATTGCATGCAGTAATCTTAATTATTTCTTAAAATTTGCTTTGTCATTCAACAATGAAATATGCACAATTATTTTTGCACTGAAGCATGCATCTTGGAATTTTTTAATCTATGTTTCTTTGTAAATTTAGTATTTTTATCCTTTTCGCCTTGTAGTAATGATTTTTTTGTTATTCATTTTTAAACCAATATGATTTTAGTTGATTTTCATTGCAAAATGAAATGCATGCAGCCACTTATGTTTGGTGAAAATTGTAGGCTTGTATCATTTTTACTTAGTTTTTGCTGCTTTCAAGTATTTTTCATTTCTAAAATTGTATAGCACTTGTATTTGTTTTTCTTTAAGTGCATAGACTAATATCACTTAAATATGTTTAATTGACCTTATTTTAAAAGTCAATAGGATGCTTTATCAGTGGTGAAAATTTGAGCTTGCTAGCTTAAATGGTTCAAAAGTTGTGTCAGTTTTAGTAGCCCAATCTCAAAACCCAGGCCGCAATTTTTTTTGAGTTATTCATCATATTGCCTTATAATAATGATTTTTTTTGCTAGTCATTTTTAAACCAATATGATTTTAGTTGTTTTTCATTGCAAAATGAAATGCATGCAGCCACTTATGTTTGGTGAAAATTGTAGGCTTGTACCATTTTTATTTAGTTTTTGCTGCTTTCCAGTATTTTTCATTTCTAAAATTGTATAGCACTTGTATTTGTTTTTCTTTAAGTGCATAGACTAATATCACTTAAATATGTTTAATTGACCTTATTTTATAAGTAAATAGGATCATTTATCAGTGGTGAAAATTTGAGCCTGCTAGCTTAAATGGTTCAAAAGTTATGTCAGTTTTAGTAGCCCAATCTCAAAATTCGGGCCACAATTTTCTTGACTTTTTCTATAGTAAAAAAAGGCCTGTTTTTCGGCACAAGAAATTGAATATCTCAATAACCAAAAGACATACATACTTAAACAAGGTATCATTTTAAAGCATTTTTAGAGCTCTATTGATCTATGTATGATTTGACATGTTATATACATTTTGAATTTTTTATCAAAGTACCTAAATAGGGTTGGGGGGGGGAGAGAGAGCATTCACTAATCAGAGAAATAATACAATAGGTATTAAAAAAAAAGGTGAAGTGATTAAAGGTGACCAGCATGAGACAGTCCCAGAAAGGTCAGGGAAGTTCAATCTGACTGAAAATTATTACTAAGTAGTCACAAAACACTTCGGTCGCTGTATTCTTACGCTTGAGAAAATTTGATTACTTATTGTACGGTTTCAGTACCTCTATAACATACAGTTAAAAATGTACACTTAATGAATTCATATTTTTTTTTTTGGATTTCCAGGAACCATTGTGGCTTTGAGAAGTTGGCACTTCATCGTCTCAAGTTGCGCACCAACATCCCCTCATTCCGCCACCAACAACCACCCTTTCTCCTCAATCCCAGAATACCTCTATAAAAAATCGGACATTTCCGGTAGCGTATGTATATTGTTAGGCCTATTAATGATATCGGACAGGCTACGCTTACGTCAAGACGTAATTCGTATTTTTTTTCCGGCTTACGTCAATAGATATTTCTCCACACCCTAACACTGTACCTAACCCTAACCCTAACCCTATCCCTATCCCTAACCCTAACCCCTAACCCTTTTTGTTTACGCAGTGGCCACGGTAACATCAAGAGGTAATTCGTATTTTTTTTTCCGGCTTACGTCAATAGATATGATATACCAATATTGAAAATTCCTTAGTGCTTAGAAAACATGGAGAAAAAGATTTAAATAGTGAAGAAAATGATGGGTGTGGAGGGGGGGGGGAGGCGGGTGATGTTTAAAATCGTGTTCACACTGAGAAACGATTGAGACTGTATGTTCGGACAGTACGATTGAGACCCTATGCCCGGACAGTTCTTTAGGAGTAACTGTTCTAAAAAATATGAAATTAATCGTTAATATGTAAATAACATTAGAGCCGGAAACCTGTGTTGAAAGACTTATAAATAAAAAACAAAATTCATGCTATTCGTTTTCCTATTTTGAAACGAGGTTTACAAATTGCTTTTTTTTAAATAGCTATTAGAAATATAAATGAGTGTGTGTATTTATATATATATATATATATATATATATATATATATATATAAATGTGTGTTTGTGTGTATAGCATTGAAGGTCTATCTATTGTATACATGGTCTTTTAATAAAAGGTCTCGTTGACACTGTGGTCGTCCCCTGTGACATATGGTGCAAGCACATATCACTATTCACCTGGGTAACATGAACACGCCTGTTTTTTTTTTGTTTTTTTTTTTTTAATCGACAAACACGGTAATAAAAGTCAAAAGTCTAACCATCAGAATCGGTTTTTGTTGTGTCTGGGTCGTTAGCCTAATTCACATAGCCACAGCGCACATCGATTACCCCCCCCCCACCTCAGCCAGGCCTGCAGAGGGGGTGGGGGAGGGTGCTGGGGTGATCCATGAGGGGGGGGGGGTCATTCAAGCTCAACGTGCCCCCCCCTTTCCTTTTTTAATTTAAAAACTAATTTTAAAATTGTTTACCCGATTGATTAGTTATCACATGTTTCATAAGAAGGTTCTCACGACTTCGGCATACTTAGGGCCAGCTAGGTATTACTTTTGTGAAGCTCCCCATCCCTTTCCTATTAGCCCGTTTCACCCCACTTCCTCGCTTTGAGCTGTAAATCTTGACCCAGCTTTTAAGGTTCATAACATTTAACAATTTGCTGAAAATTGTGATCCAGAATAATTAAATCGCTTTTTTTTTATTATAATTTTATAATTGTATATTGACGGGATGGTTTATGCAGTAGTTTATAGAGACACTTATTTGATAAAATGTATTTAGGCATAATGCACCAAATTTAAAAGGGGGGGGGGGGGAAACGGAGGGAAAATAACGCGTATTTTTCAAACGACTGAAAGTAGTTTTGATAAATAATTAAAAGAAAAATCAGTGAAATTTTAATACAAGCTATTAGGATGCAGTAGCACAGGGTGCCACCTCGCAGAGCGTCTGGAACTTAGGTTAATGAAAACAGTTCAAAGCTGCTCGGATCAATCTAGAGTTGTTTTTCTTTGCAAACGATTTAAAAAAAAGGACGCATGTAGTCACGTGGTTTCATGAAATTGGTGACGTATTTTACAAATTCAGTTTAATGAAATTAATATACATCTTACTGAAATACAGTCAGTAATACTATAGTTTTTATCGCTAAAGTAATTTAAAGTACATTCTCTTCGGTCTAGTGCAGTGGTCGGCAAACTTATCAGCCAAAGAGCCAAATATGAACATTACAACAATTAAAAAAAATTGGGAGCCAAATCTGCTTGTTTAGTAAACTTTTATTTCACTAAATAAGTAGTACACTAAATAAGTTGTATACTAAATAAAACTAAATGCCAGAGCCGCACTTAAGTAGCCAAAGAAGCCACATGCGGCTCCGGAGCCGCAATTGCCGACCACTGGTCTAGTGCAAGAAAATTCGAAATATTACCATTGCTCATGGTGGAAGTCTTGATGGGGAGGGAGGGAGGTGACACCCTGAACTTTCCGCACCGGGCGACACCAACATTAATGACGCCACTGTTTCTAATCATGGGTACGAAGAAAGTGAGTGGAAAGGTCAGTGCTCATAAGAAGCGTGAAATCATAGAAAAACATGAGCAAGGCGTGCGAGAGACTTACTTGGCGAGGCAGTGAGGATGTAGTACTTCAACAATATCTACTATGTTAAACGGAAAGAGTATATAAAGGGTATAACACCAACTAAAAGCGTTACAATAATTTCTAAGCTATTTCGCCTATCTCCTCCACCCTACACCACCGCCAGCATCTTCCGAAAGATTCAAGTCGGTTAATCACCAAATAAATATACTTAATACAACCAGTTTATTTCTTTTCGTTCTCTTTTATTATATTTGTTTACAATATTATTCGTCACATATAAATACATTTTTCTTGTTCTAAAACACTTCGCAAAAACAACTGTGGTAGCATTTTGCGGGAAAGAATTAATGCCATTTCAATTAATTTTAATTGGTAAAATTACTTTCATGTACGATCAATATATATATATAGGCCTATGAATATCAATATAATACAAAAGCCCTTTTCACAAACGCATCTGTTAATTTAATTAATTAAAGAAACAGAAAAATGTAAGTCTGACCTGACACTGTTAAGAAGATACACATCACAAGGGAAGTCAATGTGACGCTTGCCACTTCCATTTTCATGCCAACTGTCTAAATAATCTGAGGGATTATTCTTCAAAAGAACGAAACACCCAGGTCACATCGATAGAGAGTTGATTGCCTTTTTAGAACTGATTGTTACGCCTGTAGCTTTTACCTGTGTGTGTGGGGGGGGGGGGGGGGTATTTACAACAATGAAAATGTCGTCTTGCGACACAGTATGACAATGACTTTTTTACTTTTTTATTTTTTCATTGTTTGTTTGTTTGTTTGTGTTGCGAGAGAGTTATTGTGGCTCGATGTTGTGCGAATCTCTAAAAAAAAACAAGCAATAGTTTGGTGCAGAGTGGTGTGCTGGTCGTACTGTCGCGATTTAAATCACAATAACGCCACAGAGAGAGAGAGAGAGAGAGAGAGAGAGAGAGAGAGAGAGAGAGAGGAGAGGAAATGGAGATACCTTACCATAACTGTTTCCCTAATGTCTCTCCAACGACGATGTATGTTAAGGGACCAATGATGATGATGATCAAATCGAGGAAACTCTAGCGTCCTAACCATTGCCTTAGCGAGCTTAACTCTCGCCCGGGGCACAATAACTTTTTAATACCTTTTTAGCGCCCCCACATTCGAAAACCGTGTAGAAACATATGTAGAATATATTATTTGGCCCCTCTTTGTGAGTAGCGGCCGGGGCATGATGTTCCCACTTGCCCACCCCTCGCTACACCTCTGGCCCTATTCCCCCCTCGACTATCCACGCCAATGAATTCCAATAGTTTTCCAAATCTTTGTTTCAATAATCCATGCAAGTTAAAAATTACGTGTGTTTTTTTTTTTAAGTTTAAATCTTGTTTTATTTTCATATATAGGCCCGTACAATTTTTTCATGAACCTGGGCACCAGAAGTTCTAAAAAGGCGGGTCTTATCAGCACTACAACACACTCTGTCTGTCTGGCGCATGCAGTCTTTTGATTTAACGCCCTGTGTGTACAAAGACGCACGCATACACCAATCTGTCTGATACTTTCAGGTCTTTATGGTGTGTGCCCCATTTTATTATTTTTTTTTTAATTTCCAACATATCCACCTCATCATTGATTGAACTAGATCACAAGGTCACGGCCACTTCGTCTACCGATATGGTTCACACATACTGACACATGCATAGTTCCCACATACGTGTTTAGGGGGGGGAAGGAGTGAGCTTCATGTAATTTAGCTATTGATGGGGGGGGGGGGGGAGAGAGTTAAAGCACAAACATGTTAATAACTATTAACCCTTATTGATATGACCTGTGTATAAAACGAGTCTTGTTATCAGTGGCGCAGTGAAGGGGGGTGCAAGGGAGCATTGTCCGGGCGCTACTCACAAAGGGGCGCCAAATGGTATATTTTACATATAATATTATATGGTTTTAAATGGGGGGGGGGTGTGCTAAAAAGGTATTGCGTCCCGGGCTCGAGTTAAGCTCGATACGCCATTGCATGTTATATAGTCCATTTGAAAACAATCCGATTGGCTGGGGTGCACAGTCTCCATTCCTATCAAATATGAAGCTAACAGTGCCCCTGCTAGGTACATTCACTAAGGACCCTCGTAAATGTCATATTGTCATTGGATCAGCCCGCCCCCACCACCTCACATTAGCCTGAGAATGGCTTTAAATAGAAGGAATGTCATGGGAACTGATAAACACAGAACTGTGTGAGTGAAACAGTTTGTGGGACTTGAACGTTGTCTTTTATTTCCCATCCCTTCACGCATTTATTAAAGACGTAGACTATTCAACTGGACACTTATATAAATAAAATTATTAACTTAGCATGTCGAGATGTTTATCTAATACAATCCATCTCTTGGCCGGCAAATAATATTCCTTAATTTATAGTATTTGATATGAAATTTATTCCGATATTTTTTTTGTGTGTGTTTATGGCAATGTCTGGACTCGACATTATTTCACGTCCAGGCAAACATTAGAATAGAAATATAGATGCACGAGACCATGATAATGTAAGGTAAGATCTAATAACAAATTGTGTGCAAGTAAACAGTTCCTGGTCTCAAGGCATAGACTGTCAGATATATGTGCTCAATGCAACGGGGCCCTTTGGCAGGTGGGAGGGGGGGTCTGTCTACCTAGTTAGTCTATCGTTAAGAATGGCTCTGCAGGTAAGTCTAACAGTGAAAAAATTAAATTTTCACATCATCTATGAAATGATAATTTTAATGGCTATAAAAATTAGTTCGAAAATATGTTAATCCGTGTTTAACACAGAAAAATTGATATTAAGTTTGTGTGTTGCTTTGTAGGAAACAAATAATCTTATAATAAATGTATGTTCAATGCATCCCGTTTCTCCTGGTACCATTGACACTTATGTTGTCAATAAAATGAATCTTCGAATTTGAATCGATGCACACAGGGAGTGGCGTAGCGAGCTTAACTCGCGCCCCGGGCACAATACCGGGGATGAAACAAAATTTCTGCAGAGCTGAGGATAAATGTCTATGGTTTCGTCCACAGCAGGGATATATTAGCTAAAGCAGAGCCGGGGATGACAGTTCTCCAGACTTGTCCGTGGGAATGGGATTCCCGCGAGAACCCCGTGTGAAACGTCCCATGGGATGGGACGGGATGCTACAGCACACATTTGTATTTTCCATGTCCCATGGAACACGGCATGGGGCAGAGTAACCGCGTCTTAGCGACTTGATGTGCACCTGAGCAAACCCAAATTTGATTATTTTTAAAGCTTTTAATCCTTCTTTTTCATTTAAATATGTATTGCGTAATTTGTTCTTTATCTTGTGGTGGGACATCGGATAGCAGATAATAAATCCCATGGGGCAGACAGACATAAATTACCATGGGATGGGATAGGATGGGACAGAAAAATCTGTCCCATGGACAAGCCTGCAGCAGAGATGAGCGGACAGCGGACGCGTCCGCTTGCGGACGCAGATCCGCAGACTTTTCCGAATCCGCGGACTGACAGCGGACGCTTCGTATGGTTAAGTTGCGGACTCGCGGACTGACGCGGATCTTCTTTAGCGTTACCATAAAAAAATTTCAAGTCATTTAAACAGCTAAATTTCAGCAATGCGAACGCGCGGACTGACTGCGGACCAATGTTGAAAGATTCTGCGGACGCGGATCATTGATAGAAATCCGCGGACGGACGCGTACGCTAAATTTCAAGATCCGCACACCTCTGGCCTGCAGTTCTCAGCGCCGGGGATATTCCCGGCGGTAAATCGAGCCCTGCCCCCCCCCCATTTGAAAACCATATAATATTATATGTAAAATATACCATTTGGCGCCACTTTTGAGTAGTGCCCGGGGCATGATGCCTCTTGCCCCCCCCCCCACTACGCCACTGCACACAGGGAGCAGTTTTCACACAAGTAACCACGCTGACCAACACTGATAACTGCTATTATAATGTCTGACTGCACTAAAGAATTCTAGGGACCCCTGACATACTAAGACCATGTCTCCAAGATAAATAAACGTTAAAGCCAAAGGTCGCGTGACAAGTGTTTGGTATAAGCGGGCCTGTCTCTAATAGGGCCCATAACTACACAGATAAAAGGACAAACAAACAAAAAGGATGAGACTTTCTAGCAGTAAAATATGTGTTGTTAAAAAATATATTTGAAAAAACATATGAACACATGCATTTTATTTATGAGCATTTTAATCAAGAACTAGGATATTATCAGTAAACTTTTCCAATAACTATTGTTATCTAGTTATAGCTGGATGTACTGTGCATAAATTGCTAAATTTATTTTTTTTTCTTATCATAAGAATAACCTTGGAACTCTAATAGATTTTTCAACCCAAAAAATTTCCTGCTTTTCAACTAGACCCACTTTGAAGAACCGTGCGAGGCAAACACGCGGATGCCAAATTTATAGTTAGATTTTTTTTAAAGTTTTCAAAATTTTAGTTTACATTTTAGTTTGACACTGGCCAAAGCCAATTTTTAAAAATCAATTTCTCATAAATCATGTGACCTAGATAATCGAAACTTGACACACAAAAACATCAGTAAATGATACATGTGAATTTTTTTTCCAAGGTTAAATATGATTACAAGTATGATCTTCAGTAACTTGAGCATGATACTTATTAAGTTCTGCAACGTTGTTAGCATAGGCTACATTTTTTATTGGAGCTTTTGAAGAGTAATTTAGCTTGTACTTCATGCATGAAACAATACTTATCCGTTTGGAGTGCCTGTGAATTGAAGCATTGGAGTAAACATTATAACAAAGATAGGCCGATATAGAATGACAATGATATAGAATGATATAGAATGACCATAACAATGATCTAGACTGACCATAACAATGATCTAGCTAGACTGACAGCAAAAATGATCTAGACTGACCATAACAATGATCTACACTGACCATAACGTTGATCTAGTCTGACCATAACGATGATCTAGACTGACCATAACAATGATATAGACTGACCATAATGAAGATCTAGACTGACCATAACGATGATCTTGACTGACCATAACAATAATCTAGACTGACCATAACAATGATCTAGACTGACAGCAACAATTATCTGGACTGACAGTAAAAATGATCTAGACTGACCATAACTATGATCTAGACTGACAGTTACAATAATCTAGACTGACAGTAAAAATGATCTAGAATGACCATAATGATGATCTTGATTGATCATAAAAATGATCTAAACTGACCATTTTGATGATATAGACTGATGGTTACAATGATCTAGACTGACCATAACGTTGATCTAGACTGACAGCAACAATGATCTAGACTGACCATAACAATGATCTACACTGACCATAACAATGATATAGACTGACCATAATGATGATCTAGACTGATCATAACAATGATCTAGACTGACCATAATAATGATCTAGACTGACAGTAACCATGATCTAGACTGACCATAACAATGATCTACACTGACCATAACATTGATCTAGTCTGATCATAACAATGATCTAGACTGAACATAATAATGATCTAGACTGACAGTAACAATTATCTTTGTTAAGACTAAGTGATACAAACTATTTTCATTAAAAGTTCTATATGTCTTGTTTTCTGAATTTTTTTTTATCAAAATGAAAAACAAAGAGACATGTTTAAAAACTGTTAAGAAAGGTCAAGTTTCAAGTAATTTAAGAGAACAGAAAAAAGAATCGTCTGAGAAGCACTCCATCCCTACCGCACGAGCAACCCATCTACTGCTGTGTTTACAACCCAATCTACTGCTGTGTTTACAACCCAATCTACTGCTGTGTTTACAACCCAATCTACTGCTGTGTTTACAACCCAATCTACTGCTGTGTTTACAACCCAATCTTCTGCTGTGTTTACAACCCATCTACTGCTGTGTTTACAACCCATCTACTGCTGTGTTTACAACCCAATCTACTGCTGTGTTTACAACCCAATCTTCTGCTGTGTTTACAACCCATCTACTGCTGTGTTTACAACCCATCTACTGCTGTGTTTACAACCCAATCTACTGCTGTGTTTACAACCCATCTACTGCTGAGTTTACAACCCAATCTACTGCTGTGTTTACAACCTCTGCTACATGTGATGAAGATTATAAATGTAAACAAAAATATAGGAACTCCAAAGAAATTTGTTTCAAGCATGACAAAACAAAAATAATTATTAAAAGGGTTATTTATTCTGGAGGAATTTTTTTATTTCACAGTTCAAAATAAATTGCAATGTCAACTATGAGAAACATTTTCTAGCTTACTAATTGTATTTATATATATAGAGAGATATATATAAAAATCATTTATCGCAGCATAATATATCAACTAAATGAAGTACAAATAAAATTTAACAAATAAGCTCATTTGTAAATATAAAAATAACTGTAAATAGATATGGACAAAAGCATCGGCTGTTACAGCTAACAAAAACTGTTAAGAGAACTTTCTGTTCACATCAACTTTAAAAAGTATATGAGTAGAACTACTGTTGAATTTAACCGATAAATAAGATTTGTGTTTCACTTCTCCTCATGAAAAGTGTAAAAAAATGTTTTTACAATTCAACCAGCAATTAAACTTGTAGGTATACACAAGTTGATTCTCTCAAGCATATCATTCTTTTAGCAATGTTGTGTACTAAAGCACAGAGATAGATTGAATGGCAGTGCACTGAACAGGCATCTGGGACTTCCCAAAGCTCAAATTTATAATGTGTTTTTTTTTTTAAGGGGGTTTTCTTCTGCGCCCTGGGTCTAGGCCAAGCTTAGTCTGCCTCTGCTTATGCAGTGTGAGATTTGATTTTAAGTATAATTAAAATATATACAAACAAAATATTGAAAGCTATTAAAATTGCACCAAAAAGTAATAATATGTACAAAAAGCTAAAATTTAAAAAAAAAGAATAATAAGAAAAAGCTTAAGTCTTTTTATAAAGCGAAATATAAACATAAGCTGCCATTAATGGAATATAAAAACATAAGCTGCCATTAATGGAATATAAAAACATAAAGAAGAAGCAAGTTATTTCTTTTTTTAACACCAAGATGTATGATTCATTGAAAAAATAAAACCTGTCATGATGCAAAATATGTATGAATACCATCAAAATACTGATCTTTAGGAAGCTATTACACGTTGTGACCTTGAACTTCAGACATTCTCACAGATTCTTTACTTGGTTTGTAAACAGGACTGAAACAAATGTCAATAAAAGTAAGGATTTTAAACTGGAATGTTCTAACCAGGGCCGCTTTATCCACTAGGCATAGTAGGCACTGTGCCTAGGGCCTACGGACTTTTCAATGGCCTACGAAAGCCAGAACATAAAGTGAAAAAAAGTCCAGAATGCCAGTAAAATTTAATAATCTTTGTATTAAAGTAACTATATATAACAGTGTGAGATGAACACCTGAGGAAG
This sequence comes from Bulinus truncatus, assembly GCA_021962125.1. Lineage (NCBI taxonomy): Eukaryota > Metazoa > Mollusca > Gastropoda > Planorbidae > Bulinus > Bulinus truncatus. The sequence goes on from JAGDYQ010000165.1 coordinate 217,852, forward strand.
TAAAGCTGCAGTGCTGTAGATCTGTAAATTACAGTATGATAACTTTTTGGCTCTTTGTCTTATCAAAGTCAAATATGACGTCCTCAAATGTCATTTTCCTCATCAAACCCTTTTCATTATAAAGTAATGCCAGGGAGGAAAGTTATGTTTGTCTCATCATTGACCAAAGATACTTTTTTATCAATTTGAGTTTAGAAAAGGAACGTTCCCCTTCAGCACTTGTTCCAAAAATTGAAAGGTAGATCAGGAAAGCAATATTTACTTATATTTGTAAAACTTGTCACCAACCTATTCTGTATTTTTGCTGTAAGCATTTCAACCACAGTTTTCTTGTCAGCAAGCATCCATTAGGACAAAAGAAATTCTTTAGTAAATTACTCTCCAGATCTGATTGGTACATCTCATTTTGTGATGGCTTTCAAAACTGTTTGATCACTTGACAGAGATCTGTCCAGAAGAAAGTTGAACCTTTCATGTAGTGTTGTGTAGGCTGCTCGCTGTTTTCCCATCTCGGTAATAAGTCTATCTATGATGACATAAAAAGACTGAGTACAGAATTTTTCACTAGGACTCATGCCTAAAACCGGATCAGTATCATCCACAACTTCATCATGAAATCGGTCTGGCTGTCGTTTGCTTTGTGTTCATTCTTTATAGTCCGTTAGTGAGAGCTCTTTTGCTGTATCTTTGTACATTTAAAATTTATCGCATGTATCATGAAAGTTAAGAACAAGACTGTCATACAAGTTGATGATGGTCGTTAACTCAATTCCATGCTGACAATATCAATTTTTGGAACAAGTCTTCCAAACCACGCACATTAACACTGTCTCGTAATGGTCCGACTTCTTAATGTTGTAGTCGAACAGCTTGCAGGCATAACAAAACACTTAACCCGTTGAAGGAGATTAGAGAAGCCAGTCTCGCCTAACAATTTCGCCTTTTGTTAATGTTCTAGCAAAATATTTTTTGCGTGCATATCTGATCATGTCATCAAATTGTCTACCTTTTTAATGTAAAATCTGACTACAAAATTTCGTGAAGGAAGATGTTCAGCATATTAACTTCTTAGACGTGCAGTTATCTCCCAATCAGCTGGATCACTTGAATAACGGCATTCTTTATCATGCAGCTCATGCTTCAAACCGCCATCTCCTACTGACCCTAATATACAGCCTGAATCTGTAGGCAAATCAAACACAGCAGCTTCAGCATTACCCATAACAGAATTAGCAGAAACATATTCCTTTTAACACTTGTTTCGGTTGGTTCACTTTTTTCAGCACTGTCTGGCAACATTATTTCTCGTATTGCAGGATCATTGGTGTACATTGTGGTCGAAGAAGTAAATGAAATGTCATTATCACTAGTATTACTAGTTTTACCAGTAATTCAATCCGTGTCTCTGCTCATAAATTGCAGCAACTAACCCCGAATTTTTTTTCAATGCTTTTTCTTTCTCATCCTTTTTCTTCCGCTTCTCAAATCCACTCTCGTGTTTTCTCTTGTATCCATCAGACATAGTTATTTTAAAGTACTTTTGTTACTTTTTAAAATTTAGTAATAAAAAAGAAGCACACAATTAACGATAAACAAAGAATGACAATGATATAGAATGATATAGAATGACCATAACAATGATCTAGACTGACCATAACAATGATCTAGCTAGACTGACAGCAAAAATGATCTAGACTGACCATAACAATGATCTACACTGACCATAACGTTGATCTAGTCTGACCATAACGATGATCTAGACTGACCATAACAATGATATAGACTGACCATAATGAAGATCTAGACTGACCATAACGATGATCTTGACTGACCATAACAATAATCTAGACTGACCATAACAATGATCTAGACTGACAGCAACAATTATCTGGACTGACAGTAAAAATGATCTAGACTGACCATAACTATGATCTAGACTGACAGTTACAATAATCTAGACTGACAGTAAAAATGATCTAGAATGACCATAATGATGATCTTGACTGATCATAAAAATGATCTAAACTGACCATTTTGATGATATAGACTGATGGTTACAATGATCTAGACTGACCATAACGTTGATCTAGACTGACAGCAACAATGATCTAGACTGACCATAACAATGATCTACACTGACCATAACAATGATATAGACTGACCATAATGATGATCTAGACTGATCATAACAATGATCTAGACTGACCATAATAATGATCTAGACTGACAGTAACCATGATCTAGACTGACCATAACAATGATCTACACTGACCATAACATTGATCTAGTCTGATCATAACAATGATCTAGACTGAACATAATAATGATCTAGACTGACAGTAACAATTATCTTTGTTAAGACTAAGTGATACAAACTATTTTCATTAAAAGTTCTATATGTCTTGTTTTCTGAATTTTTTTTTTATCAAAATGAAAAACAAAGAGACATGTTTAAAAACTGTTAAGAAAGGTCAAGTTTCAAGTAATTTAAGAGAACAGAAAAAAGAATCGTCTGAGAAGCACTCCATCCCTACCGCACGAGCAACCCACGCATGATGTAACACCGGAAATACTACGTCATCACTGCATAGAGTTTGCATAGAATAAACAATGAGGAAAGTTTATTTAGATTTCAAATTGCAAAGAAATGCGGGTGCATTCTTAAAAAATATTTAAAATGAAGTCGGGTAGGGCCTACGACTTTGAAAGTGCCTAGGGCCTACGATAACCTTAAAACGGCCCTGGTTCTAACCAAAATTTTTTAGTAATTTATCTATTTTTTAGCCATCGTGTAAAGTTTGGAGAGATGTGCCAGGGTGGGGGTAACATGATTTGAGATGTCAAACTCTTAGTTTTTTAATAAATCAACAATTCTTTTGGTTGGTGGCAGCCAGGGAATTCAATTTACAAAGTAACTTTAAGCTCCAATGTGCAGGACTAATGATTCCTAAGACAATGTTTGTAAAGTCCCTGGGAGGATGAGACGTTTACCTCTTAGATCCTTCAAAGCACTAATGGCATGGATTTTATAGTGTCCACTATTGGTGAAAGTGCAATAGCCATGGAGGCACCACTGGAGATCAATGCAAGTGCACATTACCCATCCTTCCCGAAATGATGTCAGATATAATCTGGGTGGAATTATGACTTTTCCCAATGAATTGAAAAATTACATTGTCTCTTAGCATGGATCGAACCCATGACCTTCATGTCAACATTTGAGTACTGACACCACTCGACCATTCAATTTGTTTCAACTACAACAACAATACAAGGTATAATTTTGATTTTCACTAAATCTGTGTATACCAATACTTTAATTAAACGGCAATGCATCGACAATAATTTATACCAAAAATGATTCATTATATTTAAGTTAACCATGATGATGACCAAGGATAAGTTCATTAAAATTTGCAGTAAAATGTTAGTCAAAGACACAAAGAACTGATTTACCTTCTATCCTTTACTTCCTCAAGCATGGCTTCGGCTGCACCAGGATCTCTGACTTCTTCCTTCTTCAATCTACTACTTGGTGTTGGTTTTTCTTTACTTGTGCTAAAATGCATTTGGAATATTAATTCAGACCACTGCATTTATACTTTATTTTGGAAAGGTCAAGCAAAATAATGTTCAGAAGCTTTTTATTTTTAAAATAGTTTTAAATTAGAAAATGTCTCAATGAGAAAAAAAAAAAACAATATTCAAAAGGATATAATTTAATAAGAATGGATATTAAGAAAAAATAACTCACCTGGCTTTTCCTGTTTTCCTTTTCTTAACAATTACAACTATGACGATGATGATAACAACAAGAACAGCAACAGCACCGACAGCAATGCCGATGTAAAGACCTATTTCTGCTTCAGATGTACCTACTGGTGAACGTAAAAAAAATAATGTTAATCCTTTACAGTGAAAATCAAAAGAAAATCCTTTGGTCATCATCATGGTCAACTTAAATATATTGAATCATTTTTGGTATACATTATTGTAATCAAAGTATCGGTATACACAGATTTAGTGATAATGAAAATTATACCTAGTGTTGTTGTCATAGTTGAAACAGATTTAGACTCGGTTACTGAGATGGGTGGTTGGTCGAGTGGTATACATGTATTTCAAAATAATAAAAAATTCAGATTTCGTTATTTACAGATTCGGGGTATTAAATGATATTAAAAAAAAATACTAATTGCAAATTATCTCAAATGGATTACATTTGGAAACATTTTCATTAGTTTACCTGAACAAACTTCGGATGGTTTGGGCTCCCAGTGAATGACGTATTCAACATGGTCTCTAGGGTCACGTTTGATATCGACATAATCTTTTCTGTCTTCTTCCTCAATGTCTTCCAGTTTCTCTCGAACACACCTGGTTAAAATAAAATTAGAATAAAATCTGAAACCTTGATCAACAACACAAGGTAAACTAAAACAAACCGAAAAAAAACAATGAAAACTTCAAAGAATTAAAAAAGGATCCAAACACATAAAATCATAACTTATTTTTTTTAAAACAGTTTTAGTGGAGTTTTAAACATTGTGAGAGAAACATTTAATTCCAAATATGGGCTGCTGGTAAAGATATAAAATTTCTCCTCATCATTAAATAAAATAAGTAATCTTTTAATTATCCAGAGTGGAGAAACGATAAAACAAAGGCATATTTCAAAATAATTTAAATGTTCTTAATAACAATAATTTTGTAAAGTTATAAATACCAATGAAATAGAAGATTAACATACAAAATGTCTTATTTAGGGTGTACACAAAGTCTGTGTACCCATTTTGTTTGAAGGATTTAAAAGCTGCTTTGTTGATTCTCAAAACTCCCAACCAAAGTCATTCATAACATTTTCAAACACATTAATGAAGAAAAATACATCCACCATATTTATCAGGATAACAAAATACCTCTTTCTATCAAAAAGATGCTTTCAAAAAATCTGGCAAAACATGCCCAACTCGAGGCAGATAGGCAGACTGGGAACACACTCTGGGTTTTGAGTACTGAGGGGCCCCACAGAGCCCAACTTTAAACCCTAAAATGTCTCTCTTTTTTTTTAAAGGTTATTTAGGGTCCTCAAGTAAACTAAGTCTGCCTAGGCCCCAACAAAGATGACCTATGATGTTGGCCATCCCGAAACAATTTAGGCCATTCTTCTTGCATCTCCTGGAGTGCAATGGGGCATGTTTTATACCCTGGGAGAAGGGGAGTATATTTTTTTCCAGGAGAAATAATGTACAGCCACTTTGCTTAGTGAAATAACACATCTATTAAAAATTAAAGACATTTAAAAAAAAAATTAAATGAAAATATAAATATTACACAGTAAAAACATGAGGCTATAATTGGAAGACGGGGTCAACTTCACCTTAATATGCTCCCATCTCCAGTTTTTATTCTGTCCTCTTTACATTTCCTTACTTTAATTTCATGGCCGACAGAAAAGTTGTAGTGATTTGTCTCTGCCAAACCTTCAGGAAGTCCACAGTTATCAACTGCAGACAGACATATCACAATCAAGTTAAACATAGCAGCTAGTGTATAGATTGATAACAACAATAATCTGTTTCAAAGAGTTCATGTTTTGAACTGTAGACTGCAAAACATAATTTTAATTAAACCACATTGTGTTTTATTTTTTTTTTTACATTTATATATCACAATATTTGTTACCCTCTAAACAAACTTTATCAAAATCTCATAGAGTTTTAAGTGTTAATTAACAAACTTTATTTAAAATTTCAAAACATCTTATGTTTAATTCAATTGGTAAAATTTATTTTTTATAGGATATGTTCTGTCTCTTGAAAATATGGGGAAATTAAATAATTTGTTAAATATGTTTATAATTTTCCACAAGTTACCTTTGAAAATGGATGACTTGACATAACTGTAAGCAACATCTGCAGCTAATGTTGCTCTAGCAATATCTCTACTTCCAGTAATGAGATAATCATATTTACAGTGGTCATTATTCAAACACACACTGTTTACTTCTCCATTGGATGGTGCCCCCTAATTGAATCATATCAAATACTTGATTTTTTTTATTATTTTTGCTGTCAAACTTAAACTAGACTATGTCAAATACAAAACCATGCCTCATATTAGCAGATTTTTGTGGTGCATAATAAATAATTAACATTAGCAATAACACATCAACTGTGCAGCTAATTCATCATTAATGTACCCACTCTTCAGTCAACATATGGATTTTAAACTACAGAAGTATGTAATTTATTGACCCTGCCATGATATGGCTTTAGGATCTTACCTCATTTATATTGAGGATCCAATAAATGCTTAACAAGAAAGACTTTCAAAAGATAGTTAAAATTTCTCACTGTAATACATGTACCGGTACATTATAAATAAGTACTATCATCTACTTTGTTCAAGACTATAGAGCTCTCTACTATTAGTAAAAAAAAAAAATGATGAAAACTGATGTGGCATTTAAAACATCATCTCTAGTTCCACAACTACATTATTCTCTACCACAGAATATGTATCACAGAAAGTGCATTGCTATTTTAATAATGAGTATAAATGACATTTTGTGTAGTTTTCCTCTTTAATAGTGTACCACCTGGATATTGATACACAACACAATAATAACACCAATATGACGGCGTTTGGAAATATCAGTATAAACTGGTGTCATGATATTAGGGTGGAGGGAGTTGTATTTAGAAACAGGTAGGGGAAGGGTGTGCTACGTCAAATAGGGAATATTTGCAGTTTTATTCGGGAAAAGTGGAGCACGGAAATAATGTTTAACTATCGAGGAGTTGTGGAATAACACGGAGAGAGTGAGGTTGTGGATAGGCCTTGGTAGAAAGCAATGTTTATTTTGGATGGACGGTGTTGTATTTAAAATTAAAGTTTTACTGTGTTTCGTTCTTAAATAAGGACTTGTGTAATTATTTATTTGTGTGATAGTGTTGTATTATTAATACCGGCATTGACTGACAACTGGTGATGCGCATTCTGTAAAATTTATATTCTGTGTCCTTGAAAATTCAAATTTTGTTAATGACATGATTTTAAAATATTCCATGAAAGATAATAGTGCTGCTCTGACAAACCTGAACATTATCCAGACTTGGGATATCTTTCAGTTCAAAGTAAAGATGATTTGGATCGAGTTCTTCAGCCTTTTTAGGGAAAGCAAAAAGTGATTCATCTGATGCTGTATCTACAGCCCCTATAGGATAAAATAATATGAAAAAAAAAGTTGATAAATACAAAGTAGTGACATATAAGAATTCAGATAGATGATTAATATATATATTTAATTATTTTACTGTTTATTTTATTGAAATATCCTTTAAGTGTTATGTGTTAATGATTTCCTCTTAATAAACTGTTAAACTGCTTTATCATAGCTTTATCCTATTTCAGTGCTAATCTGTTGTTAAATATCTCTAAAGTTATGAAGGACAGCCACACATTTATTATTTCTTTAAATTAATTTTCAAAAGTGTTAAGGCAAATAATGGGGCAAAAATAGAAGTTAAAATCTTGTGACTGTTGTTCTTTTGATTCTGTTGATTCTTCTTGAGTAATAAAATGAATTGAATAGATAAAAATTTACAAACATGAAGGAAGAGAACTTTCCTGAAAATAAATTCTTAGATGCTTACAGGGGATATAAAATGTCTTGACAAATAAAAACAAATATCTTTCCACATCAACTTAATTTTAAAATTTTCATTTTCATGAATAATTCTTGTTTAAAAAATCGATATTAGTAAAAAAAGAAGTCAATAATTATAGGGATAAAAAATTACAGTTTACTCTAGTTTTTGGTGGGGAGAAATAAGATCTTATTAATTCATTACCTACCACAGAAAACATTTAGTGTTTCAAGTTTTTGCTCAATTCAGACAAACCACCAGTAATAAAGCTAAAATACGAAGCAAATTTTATCAAGAATGATGTCAATATACCCGCTCTATAATAAGAGAATACAGTGATTTCATTTAAACTTAAAATATTGATACATAGAGAGATTAAAGTAATACATTTTTGAGTCTAGTGGTCAATTTTTTCTTCCAGTGTTGGTTTTAAGTTTATTTGACAGAGTTTGTTTTTTTTTATTTCTTATTCAATTAGTATAAAATTTTAACAAATTGCTTGCAATTGATTAGATTACATTTTTAGTACATTTCAAAATTTAGTACATTAATTTTTAATTATTGATGATGTAAGCTACCAGCTTCAATACTGGTGCTTTTTTTTTTCCAAAACAATCCTCACAAATAAACCTAAGCTTATTTTGTTTTAATAACTTTATTTTTCATCAAATATCATATCCTTGTGCAGATAAATTATATAAGTAGATATAAGAAAACCTACATTTAATTAAAATATAAAGTTACGAAACTAGGTTTAAATCGGCAGGATGGGGGTGCAACATAAAAGATTGGCTTGGAAAAGTCGCGCTCACAGTGAGGAAAATGTTGTGGTAGAGAATGAATTAATGTAAACCTTTAGACAATATATCTATACTATAATTTTTGCAAGTATAGCCATTTTATACATGATGTTGCCATGTTCAGTGCTGATTTGCTTAGCACTGTGACTATTTGAAACATAGTCCCTGCATTAAGCAGGGCAGGACTGTATTTCAAAGAAATAAATTTAAATTACTTAAGAGGAGAAAGAAATGAAAATAAAAAGCTGAAATCATTGAATAATGACCAATGTAAATATGATTATCAGTTTGGAGCATAGGAAAGAGATCAAAGATTTGAGGGAAAACATAAACAAAGAAAACATGTGAAGAGATTATACATATTCCTAATAATTCTGGTAACAGAGAAGATAAAAACACTATATTGAGACATAGTGGAGACCTTTAATAGTACAAGTACAAAGCAGTTTATGTATAATCATTCATTGAAAAGATGATTTAGAAATATGTAAGTGAAAACTATAACGTAGAAGTAATTGCATTTATCAGATTTTTGCAATAGAATGAAATGAGAAATGTATTTTTTTACAGAATAAAGAACAGATTACAAACATAGTAATAAAACAAAAACTTCTTGTCTAATTATTTATCTTGAAGCTGAAAGGAGCAAAAGCCTTACATGATTTAGCAAAATCTTCATGGAGTTTGGATTTTTGTGTATTTGGAGAAGATACGCCTCCAGTTTTTGAAGTAAAGTCATTTCCAATATTGTCATCAAAATTTCCCAATAATCCCAAACCTACATTATTTTTCTGAAAAAAAAAAAACAAAGAAAAATGAATTAGATAGAAAATTATTTCTCAAACTATTATCTTTAAGTGGATACACAATCTTTTTAGGTAGTTTTCTTAATCAGTTTATTATACATTAAAAAAGGTAATAAAAGATATGGCTGTAGCTCTTTCATTGTGGACATCCACATTTGAAACATATAAAATGATCTGACTGTCAATAACTATTTATGGAGAAGCATTATATATATATATATGTCAGGCCTTATTGGAGGAAAGTAAGGGTGGATGGTTATTGTACTAATCTTAGAATCCCCAGGTAAACTTGACATGATCATATTTGTATAAATCAGCTTTTAAAAATTAACTGGACATAATTTTACTGAAAGATTTATGCTTATGACCCAGTTTAAGATGCTTTTTCATTTTGACTTTTTGTTTTCTAAAAACAAAATTTTTTTAGCTGACTTTTTAATTCTTCTATTTTTGTGGTTATTTCTAAAGTTGTTGCTCATTATAAGTTTGAAATTTAACTTTTCACCATTTGAATTAAGGCTAATATTTCTTCTCTTTGAAATATCTAAATAAATACCTTTAAATTAGGTGGGAGTGCCACCATCACATGAAGCAGTCCATTGATGCCCTGCACTATGACACCAATGTTATTGTTCAGGAAGATGGTGAAATTGTCATGATTGTTGACTTGATTAGGAAGCACATTATTGACTATTGAAAAACCTAAATAAATATGAATTTTATTTGTTATTGTTAAAACTTGTCTTAAATAATATCACTACATAAAATTGAAATACATGTATCATTCTACAGATTTTCTAATGACAGCTCATCTTGCACACAATAATTATTTTTTTAACTTCAGTGACGACAGTAAAGATGATAACATTTTAAACTTATATAAAAAAAATATGTTGATTTTTATTATGATGAGTTAAATCTTGTAATCATATCATGCACATTAAAAAAAAAAATGTGTCTAGAATTATTAAAAACAAAATGACAAAAAGCAAAAAAATTGTGTATATCACTTTACAGTTAAATCAAATAAAGATTAAATAATAAATGTATATAAATATTTGTATGATATAAGGCATTTTTTTTCTTTATTGGGGCATTTTAATAAAAGCTCATCTTTAAAAAAGGTATTTTTTTTATATTATACTTTAAGTTTTAAAAGAATTAAGCTTTCTATTACTTGTTGCCCACTTAGGCTTCAGTATAATTTGGATTGTCAACATAAAAACAGAAATAGCTTGACTCTTTTGCACACTTATGTACCATTGCTGTACTTTTGGATGCATTTTGATATGATAATCTCAAGGTGTATCATTTCCCGTTATAAACATTACTAAAAAGTAATTAGCTTCATAAGTGTAAAAGATATTAATTCATGTACTAAATATTATTAAAACCATGTAATGTCATGTATAATTTACATGTGTGCCAAATTAAAGCTTTCTCACTAAATTAGAACAGGTCCAAATTTGAAATTTATAGACACACACCAACCCAGCCACACACCTACCCAAAGAAAATTAATTAAAAGATTATAAAAAAGAATTTTTTTTTTGGTTAAACTAACTCACAAGTAAATTCTACTATTAGTCGTGGAATATTAAAAAAAAATTATCTCTTACCATCAAAATCTTGCCATAATGTGGATTCATTAAAAAAAAACTTGCGAATGTCTCCGACACGGATATCAAGACCATGGGGTCGGATCGTTCTCTCTGGAGCTGGATGAATTTCAATACGTTCTCCCCTTCTTTTATTCTGTATCAACAATGATGCCAGAGCTTTTGGTTTCCACGATGTAGTATGAGCTAGAGCTCCCAGATCTAAGAAAATCTTATCATCTTATCATGTCATTAAACAGTAAATGGTGTTTCATTAATGGTAATTTAGTGAAGTTTTTTTTTAATATCATATCCCAGAAATAATATTTTGCTCAGTTGTGTGTTTTTTTTTTCCATAAAAACATTCTTTAGTCTAGTTGTAATTATTTTTTCTAATATTCACCCCAGTGCAAATTTAAATTTTATAAGTCATGAACTATTTCATTCTGTCGTACAAGAGCTATATAAATTCATTTTCCAAAAATTTAAAGACCAAAGTCAAAACTAGGAGGGGGCAGTCAGGATATAATATTTATATTTTCATGCTTAATTTTGCCCAAAACTAAGAAAAGGTTGGTAAATCATATTAAATGAATGTAATAATAAACTGTTTTCCATTAATCCTTCCTTGCACCAGTAACCAATATTGGAATATTTTTATAGTGTCCTTTGTAAATTTCCACAGTAGCAGAGGCTGTAATGGCCATAGGGACAGAACAGAGGAAAAGGTCAGTTCATTACATCAAACAACATATTTGACAAAATTTACTACCACCAATCTGAATTAAACTTCAATAATGAACTGGTTCATATTTTTGTATAGACACTTTTTGTAAGTCTTTCTTAATTTGGTGTGAAACCCACCCCAACTATTTGGTCTGCTGGCAAACCTTCCTTGTATGCTGACTTCAAGGTCATACTTGACGAGCCAATAGTCACCACCGCCGATAAATGTGAATGTCTGTCCATCAAATGTTGTGATGTGAGGATCCCCTCTAATAAAACCTGCAGACAGATAGATATAGTATCATCAAATCAAAAAAAAAAACTTACTAAAAAGACACCCCTTAAAATTTGTTGAGCATTATTTTTTTAATAGAGTTGAAACAGAAAAATTCCATCGCAAATGAAAAAAGAAAAAATAAAAGATTCAGGAATAACTTGCCTATGCCTGGCGGTTCATACTTCTTACAGTCTGCAGTTGGTCTTAGCTCCATATATTTTTCACATAAATGATTTTGATTCCACAGACAACAGTAATAATAGCTGACAACATCATGTTTCCAGTGAGATAATGATGGCACTAGATCAGGCTTTCCATAAGGTGTGGCACCCCACACATGACTTCTGTCAGGTGTACTGCCTTGGTATGACAGTTGAGAGTAAATCAGATTCCCATCTTTACCATAGCAACACTGGTTCCCTGCTCCATCTCTTCTGTAAAAGTGAGGAGTTATACAAAAAATGATTCTAGCCCAGAAGGATTTTAAATTGTAAAAGAATGGAATAAAACTACTTTATTATTTATAGAAACACAGTAATGAAATACATGATGGAGAAATTATGTCTATGTATGCATATATATATACAAGTCAATTTTCTATGCAGTGGCGTCATTATTTTGGGGGGGGGGGGCCAATATTCTTAAAATAAAAATAATTAAATAAATAAATTGGTTAAATCAATGGATTTTAATGACTTAATTGATGATTTTGGATATATATATTATACCCTATATTATTATATATGCATGTAACCATTTAAAAAAATATATAATAAACACATTTTTGTTATTTTTTTGCCCCCCCCCCCAACATTTTGGTAAAATGACGCTACTGTTTCTATGGACTTAGTACTTCAACGATATGTACTATGCTTAAACTGAAGTTAACCAGTTAACGACGTTACAATAATTTCTAACCTCCTCCGCCTATCTCCCCCACCCTGCATCTCCGCAGGCATCTTCCATAGTAAATAATCTTTATAAAACCAGTTTATTTCTTTACATTCTTTTTATTATGTTTTTATACAATATTTATCATTTATAGATTAATTTTACTTACTCAAAAACACAAACCAAAAACAAGTGGGGTGGCATTTTGGGGACTGGAATGGATTAATGCCATTTCAATTGGCATAAATGCTTTGAGATATGAGCACATTGACGTATGAGCAATGTTACGGTACTAATTAAAATCATATCTCAAGGTACCACTGTATTACATTAAGTATTATTATGATTAATGTGATAGATATATATGTAGGTGATATATAAAATAGACAATATAAAAAATGCAATAATTGACATTTTGTACTATTATAAATTACACTATAGTAAAAAAAAAATAGTTGACCAGCATTTGTAGATATCTATCTTTAAGCTAAATAACCTTTTAGGAAATTAACTACTTAATTTACTAAGCTAATAGGCTAATTCAATGAAGTGGATGACTTACGTAGGGACTATGGATCTCACACAGTGTTTTGCCTCTGTGTGATAATAACACTTGCTCCCTGCATAAAGATTACAACCAGGGTCAGGTTGAAAGCGTCCAAAGTCAGCCAATGCTTGATCCAGATTACAAGGGCAAGGTAGAAGATTTGAAGTCCATTCTTTATGCTGTGAATCTCTGTCATGCCACTCTAAGCACAGATTATCTGACCAATTAGAGCCAAGATCTTCTTTCAGTTGTTCATTCACATACCATCCCAAGGGAAAAGGACCATATCGAATCGCTCTAGAAATAAAATAAAATAGGCTTAATAGCAAATTATAAAATAAACCACTTAAAGTTAGGTCATCCGGTTGGCCTAAAGCATGTTATCCATTATATTAAAAAAATGTTAATAAATTAAAACTTAAGCTTTACACTCTTTCAGCTGCATCTCCATGGAAAGTATCTGGCAAAGCTATTTCAAAAAGTCCAATCTCAAAGTCCCGACAGCTTGATGTGCACTGGTGTGTTGATACGTGAAGCAAAAAATGTCCATCACCATTAGGAACTTCTCCAAGGTGTTTTAGATCTTTATATTCTACCTAGTAAATAAAAAAACCTTACACTTTTATGAATGTTGATTTCTATCTGAAACACAAATTTATTAAATTAAATTAAGAATGATCATTAACATTTTGAGTTAATGTACCGAGTTTGCCGTTTCTCTGTAGCCTAGCAACTTGATTTGAACTCTCGTGTCTGGAGAGCTACTCAATTTTATCTTGTCCCATCGAATGGTTATCTCCTTTGCATCTCGATCGTACCACTTTTTCTTGATTTCAATTGGGATACTTGTGCTCAAATCAACTTTATCTGGTAAAACTAGATAGAATAATTTAGTTTTTAATAATAACTTTTAACTTTTACACCAAAACTAATTCACTCATCTCAGCATGAATGGCAAATATCTGAAGCTGCTAATGTGGATCTTTTGCACTGTATGCTTGTTACCCTGACGGGAGGATAGGCAATGATGAAATATTTTGATATCAAGGGGGGGGGGGGGGGGGGGGGGGGGGGGGGGGGGGGGGGGGGGGGGGGGGGGGGGGGGGAAAAAAAAAAAAAAAAAAAAAAAAAAAAAAAAAAAAAAAAAAAAAAAAAAAAAAAAAAAAAAAAAAAAAAAAAAAAAAAAAAAAAAAAAAAAAAAAAAAAAAAAAAAAAAAAGACTAATGGTGTAAGTAATTCATCATATTATTTGAAAACGAGCATAGAAGTAATAGTTAGTCAAGAGCTGACTGACAATCTTTTAGACAGGACAGATGCATACGAAATGGAAATCAGCTCAGATAAAAGTAAAATATTGTCAAAACAGGAGATGCCAGAAGTGCAAATATCTTAATGAGCCATCAAAATCTGGAAGAGGTACAGAATTTCAAATAGCCAACCTAGGTGCTGTCTTATCCAAAGACGAAAGCTGTGAAGCAGAAATTCTGGCCATAATTAGGACCAGCAAACACATCTCATTAGCCTACCAACAAAACTCAGAATTTACAGATCCCTGGTTAAAACCATTGCCTTGTACTGCCAAGTTTTCTCGTTTCCATAGAAGAAATGCCAAAAATAAATTTAAGAATAATAAATCAGATAATCAATGAGATATTGCTTTTCTTCAACAGTGTCCAAGTTTTGGCATTGGATTATTGATTTAAGTTAGTGAATTCAGACCGTATTAAATTGTGCACATTCAGCTTTGACTTTTGTACAATAAAGACATAAAGTTGTTTTATCAACCCATACTACAAAGCCACAGTTTGAAAAGTTTACTGAACCTCCTCTGGATCTCATTAAAAAAAACATTATAATCAATGATGTACTTTGTGATGTTTTTCTAGTGCTGGTCCTAAGATTAAAAATGAATGCAATAATTAAAATCTCTTGCCAGTTTATATTTGCTTTCCTCTGACACATAGGCCTAAACAGTATAAAACTGAGCTATATATGCTTGCAAGTGGATGTCGTCCAAATTCTTCGAGGGTTTCTCGAAACAAATATATTAAACTAGTAAACAAAGGCCCGGTACCCGAACCGGCTAGTAGGCACGCAGTTGGAGTTGAAAATGGTGATAGGCCTATATATATTTGAGCGCTATAATAGTCTATATACAAAAGAAGTATATCTATGTCCTCGAAGTGGCACCAAAGAACATGAACAGATTATTGTAGCCAAAATACATTTAAAATGTATGTTCATGTTAAAATTAAAACAAAGCATTAAAAAAAGTTTTTATAAAAATGCACTGAAAAGTAAAAAAATAACTACTTTATTATGCCATTTTGCAGCACGAAGGCACGATACGGCAGCCATCGGGAAATGACGTCATAGAGGATTTTTTTATATATTTATAGCGACGGCGCTCCCATTCTGCAAAAAAAAAAAGTGTACCATCGGGACGTCATAGATTATTTATAGAACGGCTTCCCCACACGGACGACAAGATAGCTGCTTTATATGTGATATATTTATTCTAACGAAATGTAACTAGGACAAATTTTTCACCGGAAGATCGGCCAAGTAAGTAAACGAAACGGATATTCTACATAAAATATTTCGCATTCATGTTTGTTAATAGTTTTTATCAACTATATGATGTATCGACAATCCCTTTACTCTACATTGTTCTTATAAAATAATAATCGTTTAGCAAAAGTCATTGTTATATTGTTCTACAACAACTACTAATTATAATTTTAGATTCCCGTGTTACCTGGTGTGCAATGTCAGTCTGATGATTCTAAGAATGCACTTAGACCAGTGATGTATTGGTCAAATAAAAAGTAAGGGAACGCAAAGTGGGAGTAAAAAAAAGTGGGAGTTGTCGGGACATGAAAAAGTACTGGAGGAACGCGCTCCGGTTCTGAAAAAAAACGTAAGGGAACGTCGTTACACTGCGTTCCTCTCCCAATACACCACTGCTTACGACTGATGCTGATCGGTTTTCTGTACGTGCAATTAACAGAAAATACTCCTTTAAAGACCGCTTTTCGTAAAAACAAGTAAATGACCATACTGCTAGATTCAAAGATAGACTTTCTACTTCATTTTTACAGCTTCACATAGCTGAACATTAAATAGGCTTATAGTTTATGTTGTATTTCTGACCGCAGTTGCAGTTGAAAGAAAAAAAAATGTTATGAACTGCACTTAACATAGACGCTTCGCCTTAAAAATAAATAAGTATTGAAATAGGTTTAACGATGTCATAGATCAAACTAGAAAACTGGTTTATTGCTCAAACTCACAAAACTTTAAAAAAAAATAACTAATCCACATAAGATACATGGCCGTTGTCATTGTTATTGTTAAGATGATATCAATATTCATCTATTAATAAAGCATTTTTTTTTTGTTTTTCATGTTTTTTCCATTGTGGGGTGCGTAACTTAAACATTTTAAATCTTGGGTCATCGATCATTAAAGTTTGAGAATCACTGACCTACAACAATGATTAACAGAGCATATTCTATTAATATTCCCTTTGTTTATAATGGACATGCGCACAAAGGGGAACTCATTAACAGTTTTTAATAGAGATGTTCCAAGAAGGCTACCATGCAAGTAAAGGTACGAGTACAAGTATACTAGCTGCAGGTATGAGTAGGCCTACATGCCCACACGCTTTTTGAAAAGTTGCGAGTACGGCTCCAAGCAGGGCTCGATTTACCGCCGGGGATGCCGGGGATATCCCCGGCACTGAGAACTGTCATCCCCGGCTCTGCTTTAGCTAATATATCCCAGCCGGGGATGAAATCATAGACTTTTATCCCCGGCTCTGCAGAATTTTTTTTTCCTCCCCGGCACTGGTTTTTTTCTTAAATCGAGCACTGGGTCCAAGTACCTAAAGTTGAAGTACAATTAGTTTTAAAACTGCTAGTACGAGTACCCAATGTGCCAGTACAAGTATTTAATGTGCAAGGATGATTACAAGTATCAGAATCTCGAAAATGTACTATAAGGGTTTTAAGTACCCAATACCTGATATTTAAAACAACACATAATAAACGTTATCAGCAAAAGAAAATATAAAAAATACAGCAAAAAAAAATACTGACCGACGGTAATGACGTTTTCAGCAACCCAGTTTTTACGGTCCCCTGACCAATACACATGAACGGGCCCAATCTTGGTCATCAGGGGAACTGGACAGCTGCCTCTTAGCTCATTAGTCATAACTCCTTCTGTAATATGTTGGTCATCTCCGAATTTGCAGTAGATTTTTGAGCCTGAACTTTGGCACTGACCAGATACTTGCAGTTTTTCACCACCAAACATGCCCACCTCTAAAGGGAAAACTTCCAGCATTCCTGTATGAAGTAGTTTTTAAGTAGTCACAGAGGATCGATAAATGGCATTAATACTGATGTATAAAGCATTGTGTTTATACATAATCAACTTTGTAATATTCTCCTGTCGCCATGTGTGTCAAAGTATAACAAATATAATAAAACATAACACACGTTATGGAGACTGAAAGCTAAATGTATTATTCAGGGGTGTGTTAAGGATACTGTGGGCCTAGGAATGGAAATTGAAAGCTAAATGTATCATTCAGGGGTGTATTAAGCATACTGTGGGCCTAAGGCTTGATACCAAAAAAAAAAAGAGCCAAATATTGCGAACAAAATGACAAAACATATAAAAAATGTGAGATAAACCTTTACCTGAGGGGCTATATCTGTTCTGGGTTAAGGCAATAGCCTTGTTGGGTCAATGGTTAATACACCCTAGTAACCACTAAAGTTATTAAAATTCCACGTTCCGCACCCAAAGTATAAAAATAAAATCTGTAAAATGAGTAGTTGTTTAGAGGGGGGAGGGCGGGGGTGCTCTTAAGGATGTTCAGTCCGCCTGTCATGTGAACTGCTGGTTTGTTAATGGCATAACGTTAGTGAAGAAGGAGAACTAGGCTTGGACTATCGTCCACAATGACTTTTGTTTTATAAAGAAATATTTTACCCCTTTTTTTAAATAGGAAAATATGTCAATACGTAAATTATTCTTAAATTATCTATATAGTATAAACCCAATATTAATTAATACTGAAATCTATAGGCAGCAACGATGTGAGGATATTTAGTTCCTCCGGAGGACGAGGGGAGGGGGGGGGGGCGATCGTTAGTTTAGTCACGCCTTTTAGAACTGAAATAGAAAGTTTTATGCCTTGATAGTTTTATGTTTGTACCATTTAGCTTTAAATAGCAACTTCTATCTATCTATCTATCTATCTATCTATCTATCTATCTATCTATCTATCTATCTATCTATCTATCTATCTATTATCTATCTATCTATCTATCTATCTATCTATCTATCTATCTGTCTGTCTGTCTATCTATCTGTCTGTCTGTCTCTATCTAACTATCTGCCTGTCTGTATATCTCTCTATCTGTCTATCCGTCTGTGCTTATACACCTGCGAATTCTTCTCACCCCCCCCCCAATCCCGTTACGCCTCTGAAGTTAAATTGACATTCTCCCAAGAAGTCACCAGAGGAATGGCCATGCAGTGAAACTAGGGGTGGTTGACACATCCCCCACCCTCGGTCTTGTGAACAAGAGTTGAAATACCTTTAAACCTAACTTGAGAAGAAAACACATGTTCGATAGAGAGCCACTTCATCATTGTGAAGTCATTGTTCTATTCATTTGCTCCACATATTAGCTAAGATATTAACTCACTGCAGCATAACCCTTGTTGGCATGAAGACGTCACCATCTATTTTGATCTATCTTAGTACAGGTAGGGAATTTTTAATGCTACATACTTTTCTTTCTAGTAAAATTTTGTTTCATAATTTCTGTAAGGGGAAGCTTTAAAAAGTAATGTCCATGTTTATTTATTAATTAGACCAAGCTGATTACTACAATAAGTATCAGTCCAGTACTTCATACAGTGACCCAACACCTTTTCAAAAACACTGTACAATATGAAAGGAGATTATTGTTGCAATTGCATAATATCAGTGGTGATAGATCTTTGATGTCCCTGTATCCATGAGATGTTAATCTCTTAGATCCTATAAACCACTTGATAGATTGATAGATAGATAGATAGATAGATAGATAGATAGATAGATAGATAGATAGATAGATAGATAGATAGATAGATAGATAGATAGATAGATAGATAGATAGATAGATAGATAGATAGATAGATAGATAGATAGATCATAGATAGATAGAATGGTGGGTTTGGGAGGGTGAAAGGGTGGAGCACATAGACAGGCTCCCAAGCCACAACATCATGGTGTACCAGCTACCAATAATGTCTCACCTGCTTTGATCTCGGAGGGTAAACATCCGCCACGTACAACTAGCTCATCGCCCACGTTCAAGATGAACCGGCCCTGCAGATCACTTCCTTTAAAACTTGGCAGCTCATTGATTCTGGTCAAGTTCAAAGTGTGGCCGCATTTACCGTGGCAAGGTATGACGTCATACCAGCCGCGGCCGTACCCGCCATTAACGCCGGCCTGTAATGTAGAGAGAGCACTTATTTAGAAGTCAATAGCCATGTTATTTTCAAGTGAGATTTTTAAACTCTTAATATTTCAAAAGATACATTAACTTAATTTATTCAACACCGAATTAAAAAAAAAATACTGGACAGCACCTGGGTTGAAATTAGGATAGTCAACGGTAAAATAGGATTTAGCTGTGGGGGTGCACTTGTTGGGGGCCCTTATCCTTAGTTCCTCGCCCTTACCCTTAGTTACTCGCCATTACCCTTTGTTACTCGCCATTACCTTTAGTTACTCGCCATTACCCTTAGTTCCTCGCCCTTACCCTTAGTTCCTCGCCCTTACCCTTAATTACTCGCTCTTACCCTTAGTTACTCGCCCTTACCCTTAGTTACTCGCCATTACCCTTAGTTACTCGCCATTACCCTTAGTTACTCGCCATTACCCTTAGTTACTCGCCCTTACCCTTAGTTACTCGCCATTACCCTTAGTTACTCGCCCTTTCCCTTAGTTACTCGCCCTTACCCTTAGTTCCTCGCTCTTACCCTTAGCTACTCGATGGTACAGTAATCTGCTATAGTAGGACTACTTAGTATTTGATGGGTTGGGGGTTGTCAAAGAGGGTCCCAGTTAGTGGAAATGTTCAAAGGTCTAATATTGCCAGGTGGCAGCCCTTTCTCTTTATGTTTTTTTTTCAGTCTCCCATTATTATCTTAAAAGGTACATTTTACATGTACATGATAATAGATCTGAATGGGGGAGGAGTCTCATTTTTCATGACAGGTGATGTCTCTACGTCTGCCCTAAGATGGGTGAAGTACATTACTGTTGACACATGAAACCTATGTCTTCTGCTTCAAAAGTTTTTATGAGAACGATTAAGGGAATATTGACTTTTGTATTAACATTAATGAAACTAAACACCTAACAATATTATATATATATATATATATATAATCCACTCATTGAGTAATCTACATATAAAAGACATAGTACTTGACTACATATACTGGTACTTAGATCACTCACTACATAAGTTTCTTCATAAGGAATGTTCATTTCCTTGTAGTTGAAGATGACAAAACTTGAGTCTCTGTTGGCTGCAATGACAGCCTGGAAAGTTGCTCCCTATGAATGAAATACATAGATATAAACACGTATGTCAAAATGTTACATAACGTTTTGAAGGTGGCAGTCCAGTTTTTGTCATAACATAAGCTATTATTAATGTATGGTGTAGCAAAAGTTTGTTATGATACGTGAATTCTATATACATTTGTAAGAAAAAAAAATGACATAAAATAAAATTCGAAAATTTTCGAGAAAGATGGGGGTAGTTGGGTGAGACTTGGTTATATATTTTAGAAGTGGGTTAAATATAATGGTATAATGGATGCGATAACCCTGCATGACTTTCGTGCAAGATAACCTGGACTATAGCATATGGCAGGCCGTGTTAGAAAGTGGTGAGTAAAATACATAAGGAAAGGAACTGACAAAATAATGGCAACTGCAGTAGAATGAGTGTCTACTGATACCAAACTGCTGTACTGATACCAAACTTCTGTATTGATACCTAACTGCTGTACTGATAATCTAACTAGTGTACAGATTCCTAACTGCTGAACTGTTACCAAACTGCTGAACTGATACCAAACTGCTGTATTGATACCTAACTGCTGTACTGATAATCTAACTAGTGTACAGATTTCTAACTGTTGAACTGATACCAAACTACTGAACTGATACCAAACTGCTATATTGATACCTAACTGCTGTACTGATAATCTAACTAGTGTACATATTTCTAACTGATGTACTGATATCTAACTTTTGTTATTCAACGTATGAATGACAAGTAATTAAGCTAATTTATCCATTATGTGTATGTATCTTGTAATACATGAAGTTATAATTCAGAATATGTGGTGATCACGATTCATTTTGGCTAGTTAAAGGGTCGTCCGTTTATTACGTTAACAATGTTAAGCACATTTTAAACAATACCCCCCTCGCAAACACCCTATGTATCAGCATATGTGAAACTTTCGGTCAACCAATAACATTCTGTCTAAAATAGTTTTAACCACCTCCTCTACCAAGGTAAACTTAGGGATCTTCCGATGTAATATAAAGGAATATAAAAAAGTACATTATCCCCATAAACCACTACGCTTCTCCTTCTTACTATATAAATTACACCTAATCTACAATATTTTTTTTATGCATTGCAAAAATAATACTTTATTCACTGTGATATGTACATTTTAAGAGGCCACGACATATGTTTGAATTAATATTTTAATGCATTTTTCTTTCATAGAATGAACTTAATATTATCTGGTCTTATTGAATTGTAACAGTCACTGTAGCTCTTCAATGAGGAAATTATGTAAAGTATCGGTTGCTTTTTTTCGGGGTCCAGCTATAGATATTGTTCCTATCCCTAACCCTATCCCTATCCCTAACCCTAACCCTATCCCTAATCCTATTCCTAGCCCTTAAAAAAATAGTCCGTCTAGAGCGCTAGAGCGCTGCGCTTGGCTGTAACCGTAGCCACTTCGTTTTTTTTTTAATTAACTAGTTGCAAGTACCCGGCTTTGCCCGGGTTTAAAATAAGGTTTTCTGTTTACCTTTTGTTTTCTCCCTACCCCCTCTCTCCCTCCCTCCCCTCTCTCTCCCTCCTTACCCCCTCTCTGCCTTTCTCTTTCCCTCCCTCCCTTTCTCCCTCCCTCCCCCTAACTCTCCCATCTCTCCCTTCTCCCCCCCTCTCCCTCCCTCTCTCTCTCCTCCCACCCCCCGTCCCCCCTCTCTCCTACCTTCCCCTCCCTGCCCTGTCCCTCTCTCTCTCTTTATCTCTCTCACTCCCTCCCATTTCTCCCATCCTCTCTCTCCCTCCCTCCCCTCTATCTCCCTCCCTTCCTTTCTCTTTCCTTCCCTCCCTTTCTCTCTCCAACCCTCCCTCTCCCTCCACTCCCCCCTTAATCTCCCGTCCCTACCACCTCTCTCCCTCCCTCCCTCCTTCTCTCCCCCTATCTGCCCCCTCCTTCCCTCTCCTCCCTGCCCCCCCTCTCTCTCTTTATCTCTCCCCCTCCCTCCTCTCTGTACAATTAAACGTCAAATTACGCTTGTTAAATAAACAGAAAACCTTATTTTAATCCCGGGCAAAGTCGGGTACTTGCAGCGCATGAAAAAAAAAACAACAACAATATTTTTTTTTTTTTCCCGTCTTCTAGCTGCCCTTTCTTCACCGTCCGTTCAATTACACATTCACTTGGTGCGCGATTTTTATTTATAGTGAAGGCGATCCACATACCGTGAATACTTTAATATAGTAAAATACTAAAAAATATTAATTACAATTATAAAACTACGCATTGAGATTGTATTAATAATGTTAATAATGTCACAGGAACATTTTAATTAACGTATTTCGGTTTATTAATTTTTGCACCTTTTAATTTTAATCTTCCGAATACATAAAACGATAGGTAAATAGATATGACAATTGATTTCATCATGTTTACAATTGGAGTTTCCGGGAGTTACCCCTCTTTTAAAAGTGTATGATAGGGAAATGACGTCACATAGGAATTTTATCTATGGCGCCGTCGAGATTACTTTAATATAGTAAAATACTAAAATAAAAAAAATTAATTACAATTAAACTACCCATCGAGATGAAACGAAACATGTCCTATAACCTTCCCCATGTAATTATGTGTATGTGTAACAAATTTCACATTATTTTGTTATCTGGATCTTGAGTTATAAGGGAACAGACAGACAGACAGACAACAAATGCCTCTTATAAGTATATATATATATATATATATATATACTTATTATTATGGCTTCACACTTCTTCTAAAATCCTTCTTCATTCCTTTACCTTCCTCAAACTGTACAAATCAGAGAGCATGAAAAAACAACAATACTTTGCATCACAAAGGCACAATACAGCACCAGCGCGCAAGTTCTATTCGATCATATGGAAATGACGTCCCAGAGGAATTTTATTTATGGCGCCGTCGAGATTACTTTAATATAGTAAAATACTAAAATAAAAAAAAAATAATTACAATTAAACTACCCATCGAGATGAAACGAAACCTGTCCTATAACCTTCCCCATGTAATTATGTGTATGTGTAACAAATTTCAC
This sequence comes from Bulinus truncatus, assembly GCA_021962125.1. Lineage (NCBI taxonomy): Eukaryota > Metazoa > Mollusca > Gastropoda > Planorbidae > Bulinus > Bulinus truncatus. The sequence continues at coordinate 241,824 of JAGDYQ010000165.1, forward strand.
GTTATTTGTTTGTCTGGATCTTGAGTTATAAGGGAACAGACAGACAGACAGACAGACAGACAGACAGACAGACAGCAAATGCCTCTTATAGGTATAGAGATATCGAAACTTTAAATAAAGGATGTGTTAGCTCATAATACAGAATTAACGGTTATCGTTTGGTAATTTCACCGCGGCCCGCTGAGGGTGGAGGGCGGGGAGGTTGATTATTTACATTTTGGATTGTTTTGATTTACAATGCGCACTGCCGCTCACAACCGCTCAGCTCCCTGTTAACCTCGTGACCATGAAAAGTCGCACAATTAATACCGTAAGAAAGACACAACAGTTCAAAAAAAAGGGGGAAAATAATTTTAATGTTTCTAGGGTGGCCCAGTACCATTTGATCCACGGACTTGAAGCGGTCCGCGGCCCGAGGGGGGAGGGGCAGTGGTGCAACGAGCAAAAAATCCTGGGGGGGTGGGGGGCTCACATATAGAAAAAAGACAGTTTATATAGTAAAATATGTTGGATGATTTGGTCTGGGGGGGGGCTCAAGCCACTTGGGAGCGGGAGGCGCGGGGGGGTTGGATTTATTGATCTCAAAACATATTTTGTGCATCTGCTTTTTATTAAGTTGTAGAAAACTACAGAAACTCTTTAAGAAATGAACAAATAAATACTTAAGTTTTTAGAAGTTTGCTGTTGGTGACTTCATAATTTACACACATCCGTCTCTCCCCCATGTCAAAATATAGTCAAACATTTTCACCCCCCCCCCACTCCTTTACACCCCTCCCCCTCCCCGTCCCGTATTTTCGAAGCACAACATGAACGACCCCCCCCTGTAAACATAATTCGTTATCGTATGAGCATAGATGATTGTAACATAAAATAGATGCAATGCGTCACACTTACCAAACACTGACTATCTTTAGTACACGTGTCAGCATTAGATTGGTGGGCAGCCACATTGTGCCAGGTCACAATCACTACAATGGAGGCGTTAAAAAATGCTGGCGGATTGATCACTGTGACTGGCAGGTAATTGGTCAGATCTGTAGGCGGGCAGAGATCGCCAAAATATAATGAATATAATATGAACACTTCTTGCGGTTAAATTGTTGGTTGAAGCACAACAAAAAGCAATGAGGTGCATGACTTTTATATGTCAACAGCATACAATATTCGTCATTGAGAAAACACCCAGTGCATTGAACGGTGTCTTGTGCAAAGACAGTATACGTGGTATTAGACATAACAGTATACATGACAGTATACCTGGTAGTAAACATAACAGTATACATAACAGTATACATGGCAGTATACCTGATAGTATAATGACAGTATACATGACAGTATACATGGCATTATACCTGACAGTATAATGACAGTATACATGACAGTGTACGTGACAGTATACATGATGATATATATGACAGTATACTTGACAGTATATAAGGCAGTATACCTGACAAATATCTGACAGTAAAACTGGCAATAGACATGACAGTATATCTGACAGTAGACATAACAGTACACATGACAGAATATTTGACTGTTAAATAACAGTATACATGACAGAATATTTGACTGTTAAATGACAGTATACATGACAGAATATTTGACTGTTAAATGACAGTATACATGACAGAATATTTGACTGTTAAATGACAGTATGCATGACAATATACATGACAGTATATCTGAAAGTATACATGACAGTATATCAGACATTATACATGAGAGTATACTTTACAGTATATCTGACAGTATACATAACAGTATACATGACAGAATATTTGACTGTTAAATGACAGTATGCATGACAATATACATGACAGTATATCTGAAAGTATACATGACAGTATATCAGACATTATACATGAGAGTATACTTTACAGTATATCTGACAGTACACATGACAGTATACATGACAGTACATATGACAGTATACGTGACAGTATATCAGACAGTATACCTGATGGAATATATGAAAGTATACTTGACAGTATACATGAGAGTATACCTGACAATATATCTGACTGTATACATGATGGTATATCAGACAGTATACATGATTGTATATCTGACAGTATACATGATGGAATATCTGACAGTATACATGATGGTATATCTGACAGTATACATGATGGAATATCTGACAGTATACATGATGGTATATCTGAAAGTATACATGATGGAATATCTGACAGTATACATGATGGAATATCTGACAGCATACATGATGGTATATCTGAAAGTATACATGATGGAATATCTGACAGTATACTTGACAGTATATCTGACAAACGTAATGACTTTTATTTTAAAAAAATCTAAAACTCACACGTAGCCAAGTACTTATGCTCGGAGTAATGTTGGTCACTGTGGTCTAGTTTGGCAGTGTCAATGACTCTGTAAAAGATAGCTCCCTGGTATTCATTTACATCAGTTGTATGGAGAGGATAACCACTGTACAGACAGAAACAAAACATCGTCAGACTCAAGCTAAATTATCCCATGTTGTGTAGACGTTTCATACTCTACCCTCTGTTCAGTAATGGGGAACTTTATTAGTTCATATATTAACTTACTGTATATCAACTTTTTTTTTTTACTATTCTCGGTCCATTATGAAAAAACTCGACCAACCTGTCATTTATAAACTGTTTAGTTTTGTTGCACATAGAAAATTATTACTTAATAATTTATTATGGATCAGTTTATTATTTTTTCCCGCCCCCCCCCCAGAACGTTTGTCTACAATCAACCATTGAACTCACACTTTGAGAACCACTGAAATCAATCTATGTGTTTTTAAAGTCTATTTCCTATCCGTCTGTCTATTAAAACAAGCTGTAGAAAAAAAAAGTACTTGTAATAAAATGGTGCGATGAATGGTTGATCATAGACAGGGTTTCGAACACCATCCCACCATCTCAGGCCATCTTTGTAGCCAAACGTTTTATCAAAACTGATGATTCCGTCTGACGAGATCTGTAGTAAAGAAAAAAAAATGGAAATAAAACATATTTAGATTAAAACATTGTTATTGTTCTACAACTTTCTTCAAAACATGTTCGCTGTGTTTTATAATTTATTCTTATTTATTAAACAATTTTCGCCAGTAGGATCATTACATTTTGGCCTGTCCATTAGTGTCCATTGTGTCCATTGTAATCCATTGTTGTGTCCATTGTTGTGTCCATTGTGTCCATTGTGTTCATTGTGTCCGGCTATTGTCCATGTTGTCCACATCATTGTTGTGTCCATTGTGTCCATTGTTGTGTACATTGTGTCCATTGTGTCCATTGTGTCCATTGTTGTGTCCATTGTGTCCATTGTGTCCATTGTTGTGTCCATTGTTGTGTCCATTGTTGTGTCCATTGTGTCCATTGTGTCCATTGTGTCCATTGTTGTGTCCATTGTTGTGTCCATTGTTGTGTCCATTGTGTCCATTGTGTTCATTGTGTCCATTGTTGTGTCCATTGTTGTGTCCATTGTGTCCATTGTTGTGTACATTGTGTCCATTGTGTCCATTGTGTCCATTGTTGTGTCCATTGTGTCCATTGTGTCCATTGTTGTGTCCATTGTTGTGTCCATTGTTGTGTCCATTGTGTCCATTGTGTCCATTGTGTCCATTGTTGTGTCCATTGTTGTGTCCATTGTGTCCATTGTGTTCATTGTGTCCATTGTTGTGTCCATTGTTGTGTCCATTGTGTACATTGTTGTGTACATTGTGTCCATTGTTGTGTCCATTGTGTCCATTGTGTCCATTGTTGTGTCCATTGTTGTGTCCATTGTTGTGTCCATTGTGTCCATTGTGTCCATTGTGTCCATTGTTGTGTCCATTGTTGTGTCCATTGTTGTGTCCATTGTGTCCATTGTGTCCATTGTGTCCATTGTGTCCATTGTGCCCATTGTTGTGTCCATTGTTGTGTCCATTGTTGTGTCCATTGTTCCATTGTGTCCATTGTTGTGTCCATTGTATCCATTGGGTCCATTGTGACCATTGTTGTGTCCATTGTGTCCATTGTTGTGTCCATTGTGTCCATTGGGTCCATTGTGTCCATTGTTGTGTCCATTGTGTCCATTGCGTCCATTGTGTCCATTGTGTCCATTTCTTTACTTTTGGGCCCGGCTTGCCCTACGTGATCTTTCAAAATTGTACAATGGCATGAAATATAACCGTGCTATGTCAGCTTTCAATTTTTCACTGTGGCCAGGACCATTGGATATATGTGTATTAGGGTGTCCCATAAAAATGAAGTTTTGAAATGTTGATGTCTCACCCCACAGAATATGTCTGTATGGTAACAGTAGTTAACCTGCAAAATTTCAGCTCATTTGGACAATGTTTAGAGGTCCCCCAAGAGGTTTAAAGTTCCAGATTTTGGTGTGAAATCATTCGCGGTCAAATCTAATACAGCGTTAATGTTGCATTATATGCGTAACTGATATATTAAGTAACAAATTGATGCTTAGTATTGTTTATAATATTAAATGTAACAAAATATATAAATCTTGAATGGTTTATATTTTTAAATTTGAAATTTAAGTAAAAAATTATGAAAAACAAAGTTTTATTCATTTTGTCAAGTTAATTCTTGAATCAATGTCAATCTGCTTGAAAAATAATAATAATAAGCAATGCAAATAAGCATTCCTGCTATTTATTTTGTACTTTGTACTGTAGGGTAGACAAAAATATAAAAAAGTTCTTCAAATTTAAATTTTAGCCAGCTGTTCACGATTACACTCTGCAAAATTTTTCCCATTTTTTGAACCACTTGGAGCAAAAATTGTCTTTGTTCTTCATTCTTGGTGATACTGTCATTGAAATTTTGTATCAATGCTACACTTCGCTCTGCAGAGTCATGGATACAAGCCAGATTCTTTACAAAATCTGCTGCAACTTTAAAAGATGGTGTATCTGACCAGGGTTCAACAGGGACATCTAGAAAACTGGCATCAATGTTGGATGTTTCAAAAAATGTGGTAGAAGCACGCAAATCAACAACACTTTTTGATAGTGTTTTTATGAGATGCGGTCCACGTTCTGATTGTATTGTCCGAACAAGGCCAGTTTTTTCTTTGTCCGACAAAAGGGTTTAAAATAACGCAAGCGTCGACAGTTCCGGACTCAAGTACCACGAGTGACGCACCATCATTTTCAATCCAGTCGATCGAAGAACAGCATCATCATATTCGTATAAACGCTTTATCAACAAGATATCATTCACAGGTGCGTCTGCGGTGAGCCTGCATGAAAACCATGATTGAAGATAAACACATATGGTAAACCAATTAAAGCGCTGATTACCTTGTAATTCTCGAGCTGTTAACTGAAAGATGGTTTCATTGCCTGCAAACAATAGATCGATTTTTCAATGCATAGATTGCTTTCGCCATCCACCTTGTTCCTATAAGATGACCAAGTCTCGAATGCTGACATCGAACCTCCAACCCAACCATTTGTGCAGCAAGCAGAAGAAATTCCAAATAACCATCACATGAATGACTGACCTCAAGTTGACATTTAATAAATTCTTTAATCGAATCATACACGATTATCAAAGGGGCGGATCTGGCTTCGGGTGTGTGGTTTAATTCTGGCCATTTTTCCCGAAACCTCTTAAAAAACAAAATCTCTGGTCCAGTGGATGGTCCAAGATAAACATTGAATGCATCGGAAAGGAGTACTTCCAACATATGATGACTGCATGCCATCCATAATGTAGATTACGTCCCAGGGCTACTTCTAACAGAGTGCAACTCCATTGAGTCTTCCAGTATTGGAAGCCGTAGTGTCGAAGCACATGCCGATGGACCATAGATTCGCAATTCCATGATTTGATATGTTCATATACTGAATCAGCAGCTACCCATCCCTGACCCGGAGATGCTAACTTGGGAACACCAAGAAGCTTTGTAGTGCCATCGACAAATGACAAAAGCAGGACAGGTAATCGATCGCCGTTGTTGGTAACAAGTCCGGTAACATCGGGCAATAGCTTACCATCCCAATGTACAAATGATTTTAAGGGAATATAGTTTTCTTTTATACATGCTGCAGCTTGTTGACGACAAAGCTTGCGATGACGATACCAGTGTTCTCTTGGAAACATCGCAGTGTCAGATGTCGGAACACCAAGCTTCGTTGAATGCGGATGCAAGTATCATTGTTGATTTTCAATGCTGGTGTTCGTTCTGTCTCCAGCACTGCAGCAACTTTTGGTGATATGATGCCTGACAATTTAGCATGTAGTTTTAAAAATTTAATCTTTTCAAAAAATATATGGACATTGCTTAAATTTTGCACATTAGGTATTTTATATGTTTTCTAGCATTTATTACATTTTCTAATTAAGAATCACACAATTTTAACTCTAGTTAATGGTAGCAATGAGATAAATATAAGTATATTTAAACTTCATTTTATTCAACTGTAGTACAAAAACTGCAAATTATTTGAGCCATGATTCGTATGGATTTTTATGTTGGCCTAATACTAGATTTTAAAGCTCTTGAGACCTCTAAATGTTGTTCAAGCCAGGCTACAACTTCACCAATTCACTCATTGTACCCAAGAGACACATTTCAGGGGTGAGACACCAAAGATTTAAAAAAAATATTTTTTCGAGCATTTTGGGACACCCTATATATATATATATATATATATATATATATATATATATATATATATATATATATATATATATATATATAACATTTAATTAAAGGAACAAGTTCAATGAATGTTCAATAGTTCGTTCCATTTTTTCGAGGTTTGTTGGCTTATGTCAGAAAAATTGTCGATGCGCAGTTTTTTTAGGAAATCAACATACTTTGCGCACCACAACCGTAAAAAGACCCGCGAAACGAAATCTCGTCATGTGTGTCACCGAGCTCTGCTAGCTGTGTGTATATGTCTGCGTGCGTGCGCGCGAATAGCTTAGAGTTCGTATGCATGCAACATACAGATGTGGGAGGGGTGGAGTCTCAGGGCCACTTTATCAACTAGGCACAGTGCCAAGGGACTACGGACTTTTTAAGGGCCTACGAAAGCAGAACATAAAGTGAAAACAAGTTCAGAATGTCAATAAAATTTAATAATGTTTCAATTAAAGTAACTATATTTAACCGTGTGAGATGAGCACCTGAGCACGTCAAGGTGCAGATCTGTAAATAACAGTATGTTAACTTTTCGGCTCTTTTTCTTGGCAAAGTCACATATGACGTCCTCAAAGATTATTTAGATTTCAAATCGCAAAGATGTGCGGGTGCATTCTTGAAAAATATTAAAAATGACTATGGGGAAGGTCTATGACTTTGAAAGTGCCTAGGGCCAACGATGACCCTAAAACGGCCCTGGTGGACTCAATACAATATTAGATAAAAAGAAAGGCGTCATGTAATAGCTGAACGACCCCTTAGAGCTCCGTTTCTTAACCGGTGATAGGCGAACTCCAAGGGGTGCGAAAGGTTATGCAGCGACATATAAATTTCGTTTAAAACTATCAAGATTGGAATAAATTACGTGTGTGTGGAATACCGGCGGACATACTTTACCACTCTTAGGGGGGTATAGTAGCAAAAAAATGAGAACCGCGGCCATAGAGGGAACAGTGCATCCCACTAAACTTTGAGTTGTATGTATATTAAAGTTGGAAGTTGAAATGATAAAAATAGTGGAGTTCGTGCTGGAATCTATATAGAATGGCCAAATGGAGAAATAATAGAACATAGTATGCCCACTGGGAAAATCTCAGACACTTTCAAAGCCGAAAAAGAAGCAATTGAGAAGCTGTCAACCGACTCCTCACCAAACAGCAACATAGTCATACTCACAGATGCCAAAAAAATTATTCAGTCTCTGCAGGATCCTCACTACACTCAATTAACCCAGCTCAGAACAGCTCTTCATAAGCTAATCCAAAACACTAAGGAAACAGTTCTGCAATGGATCCCCAGGACACACCAAAATAAATGGAAATGAGATTGCTGACCAATTGGCAAAATCTGGCAGCAAAGAAATGCAAGTAGATGTCCCTCTTAATGCAGAAGAAATGAAAAACTGTATATGAACAAATCCAACAAAAATGGATGAATAATCACCCAGATCATGACAAAAACGACCCCTATTATAATCTTCCCAGACAAGCCCAAAATATTATCTTCAGACTTAGAACTGGGCACAACAGACTAAGACAACACATGTTCCGCAGATAGGCATTGGAAACAGTGAGGATTGCCCATGTGGGATGTCTCAGAGAATGCAGAACATGTTCTCCAAACATGCCCTTTACATGACACAGCTCGCAACAGGTTCTGGCCACAGATGACCTCCTTCAATCAAAAAAACTTTATGGGAGCGAGACGGACCTGGATGCCACCGTGCAGTTCATCATAAATATAGGCCTGGTCGAGTTGAAATCCTCCATAATCATATATCGAGAACAAGAAGAAGAAGAAGAGTGGAGTTCGTGAGATTAATAGGAAATAACTTTCTGTTTTTTTTGTTAGCAAAAAAAAACAGAAATGAACATTAACTGTTGTTTTACTCATGTAATATTTTTGATAACATACATTTTAAACATAATTAAATTATAATACATATTGATAAAATTATAATGGTATATATTTTTATGCTTAACTTTTATTTATTTGTTCATTTTTTTCTAATGCTTGGCAGTATCGACTTGAATAATCTATCCGAAATATTTTATTTATATTGCCGTATTTACATAATGATGCTCCCTGTAACATATTTACAAGCGATATAATAGACCATGTCATCTTATTGGCGGTCTATCATGCATAATAACAGTGAAGTTGATATCGTAGTTTAAGAACATCCACACATTTCATTGCCAAGTGCATGACGGCAGACCGCCAGCAACGACGTTTTTCCAGAAATAGCCCCTTTTGAACAAACTCGTTTGTAGAACTATTGCCTGAAAAAAATTATTAAAACTATTGTTTGAATGTCAACACTGTAGAACTATTGTTTTGAACGGCAAATTTGTAGAGCTATCGCTTGAATTACGTTTGAAGATATGCCGTCTGGAAAGATCTTGTACGATTCATCCAGCCTAGTCTTCTTACAAAGTAGCAATGAGTGAAGTGACCTATATATGTATATAACGGTATAGAGCACCACAATGATTACACATCGAGATTAGGTGACATAAAGTTTCACTTGAAATGGGAACACGACGCAAAAGGAAAACGCATCGCTCAACGAATATGACCGTTGTGATCCAACTAGAAGGGAATATACTCAAGTATCGAGGCCAAAAACGAAAGCTACGACGTCGTACACAATTTAGTCACTCACAGAGTCCGCCTCGTTCAGCGCGGTGCCTATGCAGAATAAATGACTGGATGAATGACTCGAGGATGTCCGTCAGGGACAGAGCAGCTCCGACGCTCTTGCTGATCCAGTCAATAAACGCTTGCCGTGTCAAATGTATTAGTCATTACATCCTTTATGTTGACACACAGGGCCTGGCCTTAGGCCGATTTGATCGATTGTTCCGAATCGGGCCCAGCGTCTGGCAGGGGCCACGCAATTTACATTTTTATATAAATAGTAATAGTTGTTATTATATAAATAAAATTAAAAGAGGGGCATCACAAGCATCCATTTTATTGGGCCTTGCTATTTGTAAAGCCAGCCCTGTCTCCACAGGCATAGAATTAACTCTAATTAAAAAAAATGTAAATAGATTAATAACATTAAATGCAGTATTTTTAAAGTTATGTTTTATCAATTATCACAGACAGACAGACAGACAAAACGCGGACAATAGCGCATTCGACTTCTCGAAAATGCGCTAAAAAGGCACATTGAAAGTAAAACGTTTCATTCTACAATGCCTCGTCTAAGAATTCTCGCAGTAGAGCATTTTTTAAATATTTAAGTTTTTTCAAAACACGTGACTTTTAAGGCAATACTAAGAGGGTTATAAAATTGATTGTATATCTTTTAGTCAAAAAAAAGTTAAATTGAAATAAGATGCTTATATGTCAAAACCTTTTCGTTCAGTCCTCACTTAGGCCACTTGATATCTCACACAACTGCCGCATCTAAATTTCATTTCTTGAAAATATCTCAAAAAATGACTTCATTTTGATTTAACTACTTTTGAGACGTGTTTGTTTACCGCTAAATCTACTTTTATGAGATAATTTTAAACAATTTGTCAAAACATTTGACGAAATGTTATTTTTTTAATTCGGACTAAAACATCCGTTTTTGTCGATGCCAATCATTCTCAGAATTGTCGAAGATAATGTGTAAAAATTACCTTTCTGCATAGAATATCTTAAATGTCCAGAAGACATTAACACAATAAAATGCATTACCAAAAATAAATAAATACAATTTTAATCTTCAAGATCAATCTTGTTCACTTAGCAAAAAATGCTGAAAGATATCCGTTGCAGCAAACTAATTGCTGCCATGGTTCAAATACCAATTGAATGCAACTCCCGCATTATTATGTTTGTTTGTTTTGTTTGGTTTGGTTTAAATAGTTTACCCTTTTAGGATGTTTTAAGGTAAAAATAAAAACAATAATAAGTGTATCGATTTACTTCTTAAAAAAAAAATTAATTCATAAAATAACATGGGTCTTTTTCTAATAATATCAATGTTAATTTTTGGTTTATCAATGGTTACCTGTAATTTACAGCTAGTTTAAAATAAAATACATTTCCCTTTCTCCCCATTTAAAACAATTTTTTAGTGAGTGTGTTATATTAAAACTAAATATTTTTTATTTTCTTTTAGATTCAATCAATTGAACGATATAAAAAGACAATGAACATGACATATACTGGAGATAGCAATGTGACAATAAATCAAGAAATGTTGATAGATCTCAGTGATGAATCACTGGTGGGGAGAGGGCAAGAGGCAAATGCCTGTAAGTGGTTATTGTATCATTGACGTGTTGTTTCAAATAGACTAGCCAGTGGGGATTAAATGTTATTTTTACGTAAATACCAAATAATGCATACAATTTTAATTGGGAGTATATTCGGACATTTCATTTCAGTTGCTCTAAAAAATGTGGGGGGTGGGAGTATTTTGGTGGCTTTGACGAGTCAAACAAACACTTCGGTCAGTAAGAGTTTCATCACCATTGCCTTTTCATTGAATACTAGTTGAAAAGCCTGCTGATATTGCTGCTACCTACGTGTGGTAGCATTACTAAATAAGGGCTAAGGCCGTGTTAAACTATGACGAACTTGTAATAAATGGCTTATTTCTCTTGCATCAATCCTGCGAAGGAGACACACGCATAGGTTAGACGATTATGTATTTAAGGATTTAATTTATTTTAAGAATTTATTAAAAAAAAAAACCAAGACAGACCCCGCCTTCCTTCCCCTCCCCCCTCACCGGCAAAGTTTAGAATTCAATGTGTCACGCGATTTAAAAATGGTTACTCCACCCCCACCCCCACCCCCACCCCTGACATAGACTATTATATTTATTCGAATATAACAAAAGTAAATCAACAAAGGGGTACTGTTTTCAGCTTACAGAGTTGGCAGATTCAGCACAGCTCAGTAACTTCACTTGAACCTCACTGTTGCTACTAAGTAGACTTTTATTCCATGAGATTGTAATGTCCTCAGCATCACGGCTGTACCATTGTTTCTTGTCCTCAGGTGAGATACTTCTTGATACATCTACGTTTTCAGGATGAACTAAAATATAAAATAATTTGAAAAAAAGTGTCGTTGGGTTTTATGCAGGCTCCACTGAGATCTTTCTATTATTTCAGTGTTAAATCTAATTAGAGCTACTTTGGATCTCATTGACCTCATGTATGGCCAGTGGCTACCCCCCCCCCGTCTAGAGTCCACGTTACCGAACAGCGATGTCAGAACAAAGTCCATTTTATATAATACATTGATTTTTTAAAGCTTATGCAGTGGTCAATATGCCCAGTCATAGAAAGTAATTAAAAACGTCAGGTCACAATGTCAGGTCACAATGTCAGGTCACTATGTCAGGTCACTATGTCAGGTCACAGTGCAAGGTCACAGTGCAAGGTCACTATGTCAGGTCACTATGTCAGGCCACTATGTCAGGTCACAATGTCAGGTCACAATGTCAGGTCACAATGTCAGGTCACTATGTCAGGTCACTATGTCAGGTCACTAGTGCAAGGTCACTATGTCAGGTCACTATGTCAGGACACCATGTCAAGTCACAATTTCTGTATTGTTATATATGAACGAAATCTTAAACGAGCAAGTTATACAACTTTTATGATATGTAATAACATCTTTGCTCAGACACAATTTACTATTTTTTTTAAACAAAACTACATACTTGGCTTTTAGCTATTGAAACCTTTATGTTATCATATTTAAAACATTCACGAAATCTCGTATCATGTTTAAATGTTCTCTTATTTCTCTATAGTTGTTCAGCATTTGTGCAATACATCAATATACTTTAAATATTCAACATGGTTTTATTTTAATCTTTTATCTGAAGACAAATAAGATTACCAAGTCTGAAATAATTAAAGTTTGGTTCATCTCTAGTAAACACACTCGCATAAGAAATAATAGCGCTGAAGGGTGACATATTGTCCAAACTTTCTGACTGCTTGGAAGTTGTTTAGTTCAATATTGATTTATATAAATAACGACTACTTACCAACCATTATAATGTTATTTGAAGACCAACTCTGATTGTCGAAGGACATGGAAACACTTACAGGTCCTATGCGATACATTAGTGGCACCGGACAATGTCCTTTATATTTATTCACCATAACCCCGGTGGTAATTATCCCTTCTCCATATCGGCAATAGAGTTTTGAGCCCTTAGATTTACAATGTCCAGAGACTTGGAGCATTTCCCCACCAAACATCCCGACTGTACGTGGGAATATTTCTAGTCGGCCTGAAACAAGACAAAAAAAAAACAAATGAATTAAATTAAGTTCATTTAAGGTGGGGAAGTAAAGGCGGCTGGGTGTTGTGCTAACCACACAATTACTTTATATGCTGAGGTAACAGAAACAGATGAATGTTAAACTTCTTCTGCCTTGATAGTCCTTTAGGGTTAAGTAAACGTTTTGTTAAATATTGAGCTATTAAAGGTATCCTCAAACCAAAGCGAAACTTTCCGCTGCGCCATTTCTCAAGTAAGATTATTCTAAGCGCGAAAACCCTCGCTACACCTAGGCTAAGCGAAAGTGGGCGTCAGCCGACCGGATTTTTTTGTTTGAAGACGTCGGCAGCCATTTTCTTCTTATTATACATTTTCTACAGTTATTGTATTTAACAAGTGAAAAAAAACACTTACTTTTTGGTATAATCTTATACAATTTAGGTTTCTATATATAAATGTAAGTCTTATTTGTTAATTTTAAGACATTTATATCAATTTTAACCTTGGTTTTCATTTGAGTCGATGTTTCTAGACAGCCATTTTGGATTGTTTACACTTGCGAAACCCGAAAAAAACTCTTCAAGAAGCGATGCCGCGAAATTTCTCTGCACCGCCGCGGTAATTCTCCGCGGTTTGAGCATCTCCATATAAATACATTGCCGCGAAAAATTGGCGATTTTCGCGAGCTACCTAGATACGCGAAATTCGCTTTGGTTTGATGATACCTTAAGCGAGATTTCGGGGAATTGGATAGTTTAAAATTGAACCACAGAATTTGTAAATAACATTTTAATCAGCAATGCATCTGCACCTAGATATTCTGCCATCCAATTACAAGTATTACCTTTTCCCCCTACTTTCCAATACAGATATAATAATGTAATTAAATGTACTCTCATGATAAGAGTTTAAAACATTTAAAAAGCTTTCTTTCAGGTCTTGTGCTAGCCATAAGTTTTTTTTTCAAACTCACCAAATGCCGATATCTTAAAGGTAGACTTCTGAATTTAAAAGATCTTTAACTAGTTTAATAAGTGAAGCTTGCACTGTAAATCTGCATCAATGTGGCATGTCTATTGTTAATACATTTTACAATTATAAACAGCCCCTAAAAAATGTGTTCGCAGTTGCCGTCACATATGAAAGTTACAAATGGGCGTGACTTGTCCATATCGTCTATTTCATTTGAGGGGACACAAAAGCAAAAAAAAGACCATTAGGACACTGGAATACTTAAACATTCACACTGATTTGAATGTATAGATAAAATCTATTACACGAATTGTATTTCAGTGTGATGCATCGTTACTCAAAGCTTCTATAAAATAATAGGAAATATGTCGTGTTCCCACACAACGCTGGATACACTTATATTATATTATATGTATATATATATATATATATATGTATTATATATATATACATATATATATCATTGTGTGTGTGTATGTGTAGATGTATTTGTGTGTGCCTGTGTGTGTGTGTGTGCATATAATTGTAACCTATGAAAGTGTAACTATATAATATGCTAATAGTAAAAAAACTTTAGGCGGACAAAAGTTTCTAAAAGAATTAGAGAACTTTGGATTAATATCAAAACCTTTTTCTATCTGATCTGGCAGGCAGCCTCCACTGACAGGTATAGGATCAGCCAGATTCATTATGAATCTTCCTTTAACATCTGCTGACAGCCAGTTTTTGAGATCTCTAGTTGAGTATTTTGAACGACATTCTTCACGACAATATATGTGTATAAATGTGTCAAGCTCATCTCCAATCGCCACGACAGGCTGCAAAGAATTAGTTTTGTTCGATAAAATGTACAAACAAAAAAAAATAGAAAAAACAAGTAATTTAAGCCTGTTCCATTCTGGACACAGGACGTGTTAGCGCATTTTCGTGGTATGTATCAGTACGTAAGTTATCTTTCAGTAAATATTTGTAAATTTTGGAAATGTTTATAACTTCAATTGTGTAATGCAAAACTAAGGGGAGTAAGTCATGTTGAATAACTGTTTTAAAAATAAATAATGAATTACGCCCCTTTGTTAATATAGCGTATATAGTAAAAAGCCCCTAAGAAGCCCTGGATTAGGTCTCAGAGGTCAGATCGCGAAATGGACTTTTGATGCACACATCGCAGGCCAAGACCTACAAAATTATATATACATCATGGGTCTAGGACTTATGGTTGCTGAGATCTAGGGTGATGACAGACTGACAGACAGACAGACAAAACGAGGACAATAGAGCATTTTTTCTCAAAAATGCTCTAAAAACCGTACCACAAAGTGAGAATATATTATGAAAAAAGATTTTTTTTAAAGTATAGATTGTGATACTAATTCAACCAAAATGTAAAACTATGAACTTTTATCAACAATGTTACAAGAATTAGCCAAGCAGTTGCTACATAATGGAGTAAACATTTGGGTGACAGCGCAAAGCAAGGTTCTGACGGGGGACACACGTTTTGATTTTTTAAATTACCGAACTGTGACAAAACTAATCGGCTTTTCAAGGGCAATGAACGAGGGATCAATGAAACTGTAAATACATTAGATGAAGTCTCATTTGTGGATTGTAATGTTGTTTACAGCATCTGTTAGGGCTTTAAAACATCCACGTTCCTAAACTTTATTATTAAACTTTATTAACAAACTAAATATTGGACGAAAAACTTAATAATGAAAATAACACCACTTACGTGCATAGATAAAGAAGATCAATTTGGTAGCATAGTCAATGAGAAATAATGCATAAATACACATGTTTCATCAACACAAGTCCAAAGAACTCAAACACATTACAAACCAAGTTTCCAACACCATAAGCCCCGGAGCCTTGACTTATTCCAAACGTCTTTTCACACATCCCCGTCAGTGGTCATTACACACCTTAAAATGTCTGTCCATTCCCTCGTCCCACCAGTCATGTATATGTATTCGTACCGGTCAAACCATTTTCTACCCTGATCACTGACCTGTCCCCGTTATTCTAACACAAAACTGTAGTAAAGCTATCAACATTACATTACATCCATAACAGACCGTGCCAGATTCCAATAGTACACTTATTCAATTTTAAAAAATTAAGATGCACGTTATTCTACTGCTGTAAGGTCTTTTTCTGACATGGGCTGGCCTAAGACCGATAGTAAGAATTGCGTAAATGACATGACCGATTGTAAGGATTGCAGAAGCTGTTAGTAATTTAAGTTCAGACCCAAAGTCAGTGTAATACAAAAAGGATCATTATATGAAGACTTTCACAAATTATTGCTATCAAAGATAATTCATGAAATATTATGTTTGTAATAGTTAGCGATTTCCATAAATCAATAAATACTGCGGGGGATACAGAGGAGTAGTGGGGGAGGGGTGGAAAGGTGAGGGCATCATGCAGGCCCGTAGCCAGGTCAAAGTAAGCAGGGAGGCACCTATACCCAGCAAGGAGGCACTTTCACTTTTTCTTTATATTTTCCTCTCTTTCTACTTTTTTAAGCGGGGGATGGGGGCACTCCCACCTAGCGGGAGGCACGGTCCCCCAGTGCCTCCCACCTTAGCTACGGGACTGGCATCATGCACCGGGCGCTACTCATATAGGGGCGCGAAAAGGTATATTTTACATTTAATATTTTTTGGTTTTCGAATGGGGGGGGGGCGCTGTCGTAGATATGTTTTGTGTTAGTTTGACTTGTCACCTGGTGAGTGTGGTCATGGAGAATGAATGGGTGAAAGTTCAAAGTTAGAAAGAAAAGTGATTGGTTGTTGTGCTCATAGGAGAAGATGAACTATGATAGCGGAAAAAAGAGTAAACAATAGTGGCTAACGTGAAAGGTGGAGGATTGTTTTTGTTGATGAAGAGATAGAGTACGTCGTGGTTGTGGAGATAATAGAGTTGCTAAAGAAACATAGTAGATCTGAAGATATATGGTACTTAATAGTAGACTACGCTACCTTATTTTATTCTTCATTATTATTTGTGTCATTATCTGTAAATAGTGTAATAAATGTTGTCAATGCATCACTCGTTGTCCAATTTATGAGTGAATGTGGACCCCAATGATCGTAACTATTCTAAGTTATGACAGGCGCTAAAATGGTATTGTGTCCCGGGCGCGAATTAAGCTCGCTAAGGCACTGGGGGGGGGGGGGATACGCTTCTCGAAAATGACGCATACAAAAATCGTATAAAAATATGTATGTATGTGCGATACAAAAGTGGCACATAATAATGCTCTTTGTATTCATTCGCTGCAACCCTAAACCCCAGTTGTGATTATCTCTTCTTATCATATATATATGTGTGTGTGTGTGTGTGTGTGTGTGTGTGTGTGTGCGTGTGTGTGCGTGTGTGTGTGTGTGCGTGTGCGTTCATGTGTGTGTGTGTGTTTATAATTAGGTATTCTTCTTTGCATTTTTAGCTTAAAATATGGATAGGAAACAGGAAATATCTCAACAAAATAATGTAAGGGGCTTGCCGTCGTCGAGTCTACTTGGTGAAGATTTATCATTAAAAATGTAGTGTCTCTGCCGATTACCAGAACAGACTGGGCAGCCTGTGAAGAAATATTAACAATTAAATAACGATGAAATATTTAACATATCATAGTACACATATAGTTGAATACATATATAGCAAGTAATTTTTAAATAGTCAGCTGTTAGTGCTATTTCTTTCTCTATCTACCCCTTCTCTCTATGTACATTTTGTATGGATAAATCCAGGTCCGTGCCACACCACGGTATGGTTCAATAGGGTGCAAACCCAGTGATGGGCACAAGTTAAAAAATTTTAACTAAAATGTAACTAACGTTCAGTAAAACTCTTTTTAAAAAGTTAAATAGAAAGTTTAACTTTTTAAAAAAACATTAGTTAAATCATCAGTTTAACTCCATTCTTTTAGTTATAACTAAAAAAGTTTAACTAAAATATTGTAACTAAAAATATTTCCTTTCCATTTATTAAATATTTCGGAAAATTTCAAATTATCATGTGAAAATTTTGTCTTTGGCCTTTTCTTATTCATAAAATTTCTTTATTTAACGTCTTTGGTTTTTGTATTTCCTTCTACACTTTGGGCGCGTTGTTTCGATCAACCGGTGCACCACAACCGCAATCGTTATGAAACACTGGTTTTTTTCATGATGTATCAGGATTTTTACAACGACTTGGTTGATTTCAAATTGGCCGACATACAAGTTGAATGTATGAAGGAAAAATTAATGGTGCCAGTAATTAATGTGCTTATAAATGGTTTAGAAACACGTTTCCAAGAAATTTTTAAATCCGATGATTATAATGTGGCAACTATGCTCCTACCAAAGTTGAAATTAAATTATGTAGACCCAAAATGAGAGATTCTCAAAGAAAGAACTTCTCATATAGATGTACAGCACATGACAACTTCCGAACTAGAGCCAATGGAAACTCAAGGTGTTCGGAACAAATGTACTTTTGTCATCAGATGTACAAGATGATTTATACAGTTACATGCATATCCACGATTGGCTGCTGCATTTTGTAGATACAATGCAACAATTCCCAGAAGTACAGCCGTTGAACGACTTTTTAGTGTTGCGAGCCAAATATTAACATCTAGAAGGTGTAAAATGTCCGATTTTCTTTTTGATGAATCGGTTTTTCTTAGATATAAATTAAAAAACTAGTTTGACAGTTGTTAATGTTATAAACCTTTTAAAAATGTTAACATTATAAACAAAATGATTAATGTGAATAATATTGATATTTTCATTAATTTATCTATTTATTGTTTATTAAACCTTTAAAATTTTCATTCAAAAATATGTTTGTTAAAATTCACTTAAATTAAAAAAGTTAGTTCAAAAAAGTTAAACTAAAAAAGAAAGCTTTAGTTAAAAGCATAGATATATGGTTAAAAGTTACTCTTTTGATAAAAAGTTAGTTAACTGATAGTTTAACTACTTTTTAAAAAGGTAGTTAAAACAATAGTTTAACTATTAATTTTTAGTTACTGCCCATCACTAAGCAAAACACCCGGGCGGCAGAGGTATAAAATAAACCTTACATCGCAAATAGAATTGTACATTTTTTAACGAGAGTTTTCTTCTTATTGTGATAGACGGGTTACATACAACGAGTTGGCTGCCTCATTCCTTTGAATTTATAAATTATCGTCTTTGGTGAAAACAGATCAATTGAATCAGTTGATTCTTTGTACTGGGTAGTAAAGAAGGAATTATTTATTTATTTTTTTATACAAGAAAGAATTTAATGTATCGAGACAAGGTGAGTAAGCAGTCTACATTCTTATGGTATCGTTTTTTTTTTGGACCATAGAATATAAATATACGAAATATTAAAACATATTATTTTCTTACAGGGCTAGTACTGTTGTCACAAGATAGACACCATGTTACGATCACAATGACAGACGCTTTGAAGTTCAATGGTGGATTGACGACAGTTGTAGGCAAATAGTCATTGAGATCTGAAAGTAGTAAGAATATTTAGAATTAAACGTGTGAGGAACGCCCTCAGTGCAGGCAATAGTTAAGATAGGTGGTGGGGAACAAATGGCACGCGTGTCACAGTCGGCACGCAGAGCCTATTTCAGTCGGCACGCGACCAAAAATGCACTTCCTTTAATTTTATTTGAAGTGTTGGCACTCTTCAAAATGTGGTTTGTTTGTTCATCATCACTGGTTTAGATCCTGCGGTACCCAAGTATAGTAAATGCAGCATCCAGTATTTGTAGGCAGTGGCGTAAATTTGGCGAGCTGCCTGCCCTAACCCGCCCCCAGCTGCTTTCGCCACTGCTCGTACACACACACAAACATATATACTTACACAAGCACGAATTGGAATATTGTTTTTTAGCCAAACGACACTTTGATTTTCATAATTCTTTGCATACATGGATTACAGTCCAAGTTTACGTACAGTGACATACATTCTTTGTATACCTGTATTACAGTCCAAGTTTACGTACAGTGACATACATTTTTTGTATACCTGAATCGGTTTCAAGGTTGTTACTGCCGGGGGTTGGTAGCGGGGATAAGCTCCCACTAACAAATAAAAATGCTCCCAATGGCGTGCGTCTCAAATAGCCTCTGACAACCAAGTCCAGCTCCTGGCCTTCTCGTGTGTCTTAGCTACTAAGCCTGGCGAAACTGTTTCCACTGACAGGAGAAGGGGCGAATGCGGTTTACTGGCTCCTCAAAACCAGCCGCTTCGGGCAAATGGGGCTCGTCAACCTTGGTTGGTAGCTCATCAAGAAGAAGGAAAACTCTGTTTTCAAACCTCCGCTGCCTATCGGCATACCTCCTATGAGGATAGGCTAAGGGAGTAAACCCTGAAAAGAAATCCGGAGCTGGAGTCCCCAGGGCGGCCAGACCTTATATTGTCAAACCGTATCGACTCTGTCTTTCCCTTGGGTCCCTCAGCTGCGCGGAGAGAGGGGGACTGCTGCACAGGCAACATCTATCTCTCCATATTACCCTGCCCAGGCTCTGTAGCTAAACTGGAGACGACACTTCAGCGTCGTCGCACGACGTCGATACAACACGGAAAGGGACAGTTACCGGTTCTAAGCTCATCCGATTGGCGAAGGAAACGAGCGCCAGGGGTCTCCTTCGACGGTGGGAGAGGTCATCATGCCTCACTGGACAGCTACCGCCCGCCTCAAGCTGGGCAGCCCCCAGCCAGTTGGGTGCTCTCTCGCCATGGCTCACCTGCCCCACTGGGTGCGTGGGGATTAGAGATGCACTTCTCAAAAAGTGGGCCAATAAACACACGTACCAGGCCAATTCAAGATATGAAATGCTGCCCTGAAAAGATCAAGGCGGAAGCAGAAAAAACAACAGCTCCAACAACCATCTATATTCAAGTGCGACAAGTGCGGCAGGGATTGCCACTCTCGAGTCGGATTGCACAGCCATTCCCGGCGGTGTTTATAGACTCAATTTAGCTACACCAAGGAGGTTGAATACATGGAGACGGCGTCTGCTATCAGACGGTACCAAGCGGCTGAATCCAGTGGGCGTAGCCTATCGCCGCCATGTTCGACTCAAAACATTCCACCAGCTTTCATTACGATACCAGTTTTCTCATTCTAGAAACGACTCCAATGAGCTTTGTATTTTGTCATCACTTTTTTTCTAAAGTCTGCTAAGGCCCTAGTTAATTTCTAGTGGACTAGTTATTCTAATGTGTCAATTACAAAGCGCTGTAGTCTATGTAAAGCTATTTATACGATCAGCTGATAGAGGCTTATATTATACGCTATATCGAAATTAAGCCAGGGTAAAAATTGTATTTTTACATAATACATAATATTTTGTATTTATACTTTGATGTTTATTGCAAAGCATTTGATCAAACAATGAAAAATGGCTAGCACTAAGCAGCGTAAACTAGACTAAAAACAATCCTGTTATTATTGCCTTTCGAAGCGTTTCAAAGCAATCATTAAATCAAACGATAGCAACAAACTATCGATACACAAAGACCCGCTGAGAGAGGGGCATGGTTGGAAATGCCCAGGGGCCCGGCGAGTTTTAGGGGCCCAGACAGAGCTGGCCAATCAACTTTTGAAAATATTATCATCAGCACGATGGGGGGGGGCGTGACAGCCCTGCCCAGGGGCCCGAAATTTCTGTCGGTAGGCCTGGATGCACATTTAAAAAGCCAATAAAACCTGTTTTACGACACGAATCAAACATGAGCCTGCCATTTGGCGATTCACGTAAACCAGCTATGTATGTCTTCGCATTGCACCGTATCAATATTTATGTACATTGTGAAACGTTGTTGAAATCATGAGGATATTGTGTTACATTGTAGTACATTGTGGATTATGTGGTACATTGTGGTGCATTGTGAGACATTGTGGGACATTCTGATACATTGTGGTACATTCTGTTACATTGTGAAACGTTGGACATTCTGGTACATTGCGGGACATTCTGGTACATTCCGTTTCATTGAGGGCATTCATTACTTTTTTTAAAAATTATAACACAGTGTTTTATAACGTTTAAAATAGTACAATAATGTAACATACACACTACACAGCTACCAATGTTTTGAGTCGAACATGGCGGCGATAGGCAACGCCCACTGGTTTCAGCCTAGTGACGTCATGCCGCCTCCAGTAATTCAACCTCCTTGAGCAACACCATCGTCTCTCGAGACGGACGGATGCCGACGACGACGACGACGATACCTGTATTACAGTCCAAGTTTACATACAGTGACATACATTCTTTGTATACGTGTATTACAACCTAAGTTTACGTACAGTGACATACATTCTTTGTATACGTGTATTAGAACCTATGTTTACGTACAGTGACATACATTCTTTGTATACGTGTATTACAACCTATGTTTACGTACAGTGACATACATTCTTTGTGTACGTGTATTACAACCTAAGTTTACGTACAGTGACATACATTCTTTGTATACGTGTATTACAATCTAAGTTTACGTACAGCGACATACATTCTTTGTATACGTGTATTACAACATATGTTTACGTACAGTGACATACATTCTTTGTATACGTGTATTACAACCTAAGTTTACGTACAGTGACATACATTCTTTGTATACGTGTATTAGAACCTATGTTTACGTACAGTGACATACATTCTTTGTATACGTGTATTACAACCTATGTTTACGTACAGTGACATACATTCTTTGTATACGTGTATTACAACCTAAGTTTACGTACAGTGACATACATTCTTTGTATACGTGTATTACAATCTAAGTTTACGTACAGCGACATACATTCTTTGTATACGTGTATTACAACATATGTTTACGTACAGTGACATACAGTCTTTGTATACGTGTATTACAACCTATGTTTACGTACAGTGACATACATTCTTTGTATACGTGTATTACAACCTAAGTTTACGTACAGTGACATACATTCTTTGTATACGTGTATTACAACCTAAGTTTACGTACAGTGACATACATTCTTTGTATACGTGTATTACAACCTAAGTTTACGTACAGTGACATACATTCTTTGTATACGTGTATTACAATCTAAGTTTACGTACAGTGACATACATTCTTTGTGTAACTGTATTACAGTCCAAGTTTACGTAAGGCTACTTACAGTCTGACAATTTTTTATTAGCTGTGTAATGTTCATCATTTGGCTTCATGTTCTCTACTTCTAGAACTCTGTACCAGACTTTATCATAGCTGGGAAAAGGCCTAATAAAAAAAATGGTGTACATAATAAACAAAATGTAATACCGTTTATTATAAAGGAGGTCACTTCAAAAGTTGTTTTTTTTTAATATGGTATCCTAAAATGAATCATCGTGTACATTTTGTCATAAACATATTCATAAATTATAGGGATGATGACAACTTTAATTTAATACCATAGTATATAATTTTAATCGCATATAGTAGCATATCTATAGTTATATTATGTAACACCATTATGTATAACCTCTCGTGACACAAACACAACGCACACAAAATGTAAATATAACCCCAAAGCATATCTACAGGAATCCCAAAGCATATCTACAAGAATCCCAAAGCATATCAGAGTCCCAAAGCATATCTACAGGAATCCCAAAGCATATCTACAGGAATTCCAAAGCATATCTACCAGAATCCCAAAGCATATCTACAAGAATCCCAAAGCATATCTACAGGGATCCCAAAGCATATCTACAAGAATCCCAAAGCATATCTACAAGAATCCCAAAGCATATCTACAAGAATCCCAAAGCATATCTACAAGAATCCCAAAGCATATCAAAGTCCCAAAGCATATCTACAAGAATCCTAAAGCATATCAAAGTCCCAAAGCATATCTACAAGAATCCCAAAGCATATCAAAGTCCCTAAGCATATCTACAAGAATCCCAAAGCATATCTACAAGAATCCCAAAGCATATCAAAGTCCCAAAGCATATATACAAGAATCCCAAAGCATATCAGAGTCCCAAAGCATATTTACAGGAATCCCTAACATTTTTTAGTATCTCACTGGAGTAATTAAATGCAGGCAGAAGGGGAGGTCCATCCCGCCGGCACTTAGCTTTAAAAAGGGTCGGCACTAATAATATTTGGCACTAGAAGGAGTGGTATTTTTAGAGTTCGCCTCAGGCGCAATTTGTGGGCGGATGATCCAGTGGTACAGGGTGCTGATTGTCGGTTTGAAAAGTTTTTGAAGAAAATTATTTTTTTTAAAAAAGCTCCCACCCTCAATTCATCAAGTTTTCATCCCTGGACCCCACCCTTACCCAATTCAACCCAGATTTTCAATGGGTACCTGGCGTAATTTGTGGTAGTAGATACATAATGGATACTTCATCTGTTTGTTGTTGTTTTTTTCATAAAATTTTAATTTAAAAAATTGAATTATTTGAAATGTTTTAAAATGCTTTGGTAAAAATATAATGTTATATAATGCCACAATTATTTTAATACTTGTTTGTTAATTTCTCCAAAATATTTTTGTTCCTGTTCATTTTAGGCCTAAAAACTAAATCCCCTTAGCCTTAAAGTGTCCAAAGGTAGTGTAGAAATCATGTTTCTGTAATTACAACATGTAAAAGGGTTATGTGGGCTAGTACACCGCCCAGGGTGAACTTTAGGGAATTTTAACCAACTTTCACTATGACCTGGATGAAAGTCAAATCTATTGAATGGGGGTACATAAAGGTTCATTGACATAAATAGACATTTATTAACGGGAGTAATACGGTCAAACACAGTGGCATATATAGACCTATCTAAGTACAGCATATACCTGGAAAAGTTCCCATGAGCCTCACTGAAGATCGAACCCATGTTTCTCAGATCGACAGTCGAGCGCTCTACACCTGTTAGCCCCCCGTCCCTCAATTAATTTAAATACCACCTAATTAAAATACTTTTGTTGTCTTTTCAAAACAAATATTCGTATGGTGCCATCAAACGCATTATCAGAAAAAAAAATAAGAATGTACTTTTATATATATATATATATATATATATATATATATATATATATATATATATAATAGTATATAAATATACTAAATGTCATAAAAATCACTTCATTCATATTACAAATAGATATCTAAAATGTGTAAACCAGATTCAATCATGCAATATTTTTTCACTAAACATTTTTTTTCTGTTGGATACTATTCCCTCGGTGTGTTATAGAGTACGTGTTGGTAAAGCAGATACAAACCTTTGAATAAAAAAGATAAATATGTACCTCTAGTTTCCCATCCATCTCTTACTCCCACCCCCACCCCACCCCACCGCCACGATATTTTATTTTTTTTTTTTTAAAAAAAAGCTATTTTATTTTTATGCTAATACCTTCCTGAATATAGTGCATTCACAATGAATGGCGTATCTTTGACACCAGAATCTCTTTTGCCGTTCATAAACTCATCGAAGTCTAGTGCATTCATTTTTTCATTGACACTGATGAATCCAAGCTTACTCACCTGGCGGGAAACAGACAGAGGGTTATTTTAAATATCGCTAGGCTGGAAGAGATTTGGAGGATACGGTCTGACGCGACGTATTTTAAATCTGATATCGCTTTTGTGAAATTTCTTAAGTCACCTGGGCACATCGTGGTAAGATAACATCACCACATCTTTTTAGTAAAGTATAGTATAAATACATTTGTTTGCATACAGATTGTAACATGAAATGTTATCAATGCACCAGTAGCGTAGTGAGCTTACCTCGCACCCCTGACCACACTACCGTTTTAGCGCCCCCTTTCCATTCAAAAACCATACAATATTATAATTAAAATATAACATTTGGCGCCCCTTTGTGAGTAGCGGCCGGGGCATGATGCCGCCTTGCCCGTCCCCCCCCCCCACTATGCTATTGCAACGCACATCATGATACCAAAACAGTACAAGATCACTTCGTCACGTGGCATTAGTACTTTAGATATTTGACTTGCTTCGAGTAGGGGTGGGGTGTTGGCCAAAATATTCGCCGACACCGGTGTCGGCATTCCATCAGCCGCCGACACCGACACCGGTGTCGGTTTTTCTATTTTCCGCCGACACCGACACCGGGTGTGTGTGTGGGGGGGGGGGGAGAGAAAGGGAAATAACTATGTATTTATTTTCCCTGTATATATCTCATACTATATATAAAGAAGCACATCTAATTGAATATTGATACTTTTTTTGGCTATCGATATTTTTAAAAAAAATTTCAATGTATTCTTTCAATAAACAATATATACTTTTTCTGGTTAAATATATTGAAGTATATAGTGAAGTATATTTGTTTAATATATATTTACTTTTGTTACTGATTCCTTATAAAATCAATGTATACTTATAATCAAAAGAGGAAAAAATGTTTCAATAAGCATTTATTGAATGAAGTACTTGGTGAAAAATAAAGAAAATATACACACATTTGGGCAGAGTCAGCATAATAACTCAGGGCGCAAATGCGAAATTTATTTATCACCAAACACATCCCATTTTTAATTGCGAGAATTGGAAAATAATTTTTCTAACTAATTCTAAGTTTCTAAGTGTTTTAAGTTGTATTTTTAAATTGACTGAATATATTTGCTTCGATCATTTGACTTTTGAATGCTACTAAAGTAAAACTGATATAGTTTCGAGATTGATCATATTTTTTTCAGTACTCTACTGGTACTATTGCCTTTTCTTAATCAGCTGTTTACAACGTAAAAGAAATATTGACAGTATAATTACATCCTACAGTGTATAGTCAAATCGATTGGTAATAATCGTACACATATTATGCAACTATAAATTTGATATACCGGTACATTTGCAGCGTTTTCCTATATTTCCTGTTCATTATCGGGAAATTGCCGCTCTAAAGTATAATCAAACTGGCCGGCTGCCTAGGCAACCACTAACACAGTGGTTCCCAACCCCTGGGCCACGGACCGGTAGGGGTCCGTGGATCAAATGGCACTGGGCCGCCCAAGAAACGTTAAATTAATTCCTTTTTATTTATTGTTCTGTATTTCCCTCAGGATAGTGCGACGTCTATTCCTCTCGGGTCGCGGTGAAATTATCAAACGTCGACCGGTCCGCGGCGATAAAAATTTTGGAGACCACTGCACTAACACACACACCACTTCAATGGTACCGCCAGGCCCGTGGCGTGCGGGGGGGGGGGCAGGGGTCCGCCCCCCCCCAGCGTTTTGTCTGCCCCCCTGCTTATTTATTCTGCTTAGTAAAATGTATTACCTGGCCCCCCTGCTATTGTCAGGCCCCTACTGTAGAATGCCTGGCCCCTCCTTTAGAATTTTCACGCTACGGGGCTGGGTACCGATAGCTTTTATTTTGTTTGAACATAATAAAAATTGCCTGTGTATCTTACTATGCTGCAAATTTGTCGGCATTTTTATTTTCCGACCCCACCATAAATATACCTAATTTTATAGATGAATATAAAAAAAACTTAAAGAAGGTATAATTATGTTGCAGTATGCATTGTATGGGCCTAATATGAAATAGTTTATTTTATTGTCTAAATAAAATGCCCGAACTGTGTAGTAAAATGTGTTTATTTTAATAATTATGCACAGGGCGCCGAGCTATACGGTCTCCGAAATAGTAATCTTGAAAACAATGTCAGCTTTTAAACCAGACATGGGCAATTTATGTCCGTTAAACGTTTTAATTCGACCTGCAGTACATCCCCCTTCGTTCATTTACTTTGATATTACTTTTTTATGTTAGCTCATATAAAGTATTATAAACACTCCATTGATATTCTCTTGATCCGGCCCTTCAATCAAATTTAAGAGCCTATTGTGACCCTTCAGTAGTTATAAATTTGCATCTGTTATCTATGATTTTGCATCATGTCCATTAAGATGAAAAAAAAAGTTCTCAGTTGTACAGGTAGCATTGAAATGTCACGAAAAACACTAGATACAGACATCAAGAGTAGCTGCAGTGAATAGATTGAAGTGACAAAAGTGTATGGTCTACTTCGAGATATTCCACAGTATACTGAATGCTATTTTTATAGTAAATCTGAAGCGGCCAGTTCGCCACTTTCATTAATTTCTCATTTATGTGTAGGCTTATGCTCAAGTATTGGTGAAGATTATATTACCGACTGCCTAAGTCAGCAAGTCACTGCAAAGTACAGACATATCCAACAAAACTAGAGCAATGATGCTTGGAAGTTTTTAAGTGGTCATTCAGAGAATGCAGAATGCTGAAATAAAATAATGGCAAGGGCTACAAATAATGATAAAAGATTTGTTCCAGACCTATTTTTAGAGAAGAAAGAGACGTATGAAGACACTGCATACTTAACAGTTAATAGAGGAAGGAATCGTTTTTTTTCACCTGAATTAAAACTGAAATAAGTAGTGAAAAATGTTATGTATTGTAGTAGGTTGCACACTTTTCAGAACGGTGGGGGGGGGGGGGCTGAGGCGCCAAAAAACTCGCACATGGCGCCTCAATAGCTAGCTACGGACTGGGCTTTTACGTAGTGCCATTGGGACGTATTGGTAATGTTTCAATCTGACTGAGCGAAATTAAGCTGTGAAAAGTGTTAGTTGTGGGTTAACTTTGATTGTAGGAACATTTGAACAGGTCATTCTTTGAGGTTCTAAAAGACTTCAATAGGTTTGTGTGTAATCTTTCTCCAACATGGATATTGATAAAGAGATGCATACTGCATATTAAACATTTATTATGATTTATAATGATTGAGTGAATAACAGAGTGAACATAGCCAGTAGCCTTCCTATCTGCTTTCAGTCACAATTCTGTTAATGTTGACAAGTCGTTGTACTGTAGAAAATCTCGCTTTGGAAAATAATACATTTGTTGACAAACAGATTTACCAAGTATTTATTTAAAAAGAAAAAAAGAACTTGATAAAACTTTAAATTAAAGATTAGCTAAGAACTATCTGACGTTGTTCTTGATTATTTAATTAAAGTTCTAGCATTTTTTTTTGGCAAGTTTTTGCGCCGACACCAAACCGACTCCGGACGAAGTACATATACCGACACCGGGCAAAGTACAAACGCCGACACCGACACCGGCAAAAACTACCGACACCGACACCGGCTCCCCAGCCCTGGCTTCGAGCTAACGACATCCCAACGGCATTGCCATTAGTATGTTTGTACAGTGGCTGCAATGTGTACAAAGGTGGCATTTGTATACATGTATACCGATATACATTTGTATATCGGTATTTGTATGAAGTGGTACATATGGTAGCTTACTATATTGTTATATTATATATCATGTACTTAGATGTGTCTGTATATGCCAGTGTGTTTTTCACCGTATCGTATAATTTCCTATAAATAAATGTGTATGTGTGTCAGTGAATCTGTGTGTATCTCTTTCAATATATTTGAATATGTGTGTGTGCGAGCGAGCGTGCGTGCATGCGTGTGTGTGTGTATGTCAGCTTGTATCTAGTATTAATAGTTTACTGTATTTTAATAAATCTATGGCGTAAGGAATCTGAACTGAGAATTGATGTTTTAGGGAAGAGTCGGAATCGAATCGGCAGCGTTGAAAATTCTGGCATAAAATATCCGGCATCGTTCTATCACTTGTATACTAGTACATAAATAAATAAATCTGCATTAACGCACGATTAAAGCGTCAAAATTAAATTTACGATTAAAATTTTTAATGCAACATCTAAGGGCGTTAATTTGACAAAAATGCTGTAAGTTTAGAGAAGCGCCATATCGATGAATAACCGAATTTCACTGTACAATTAGCAGTTAAGGAGGGGAGTGGGGTTGAAATACGTCATTAGTTCGGAACCTATGGTACGAGAAAAACACATGTCTGGCATTTTTGTAAATTTAAAAAAAAAAAACTCGAATCAATTAACGTGATTGATACATGTCAATAAACTTGTCTCAATAATTAGTTCAATAGACATAGGCCTATATACTACTGCTTAAATGATCTCTTACAATTAATTATAACTCTTTCATAAAATTAAACTTACTTGTTAAAAATTGCAGCAAACAAATGTGCATGTGATATATTGTATCAATTAAAATGTGAGTTAATAATTTGAGATAAAATTTTTAAACATGCGTTAATCCGTTCAATTTTTTAATCGAACAGAGATTTAAACTAATATATATATATATATATATATATATATATATATATATATATATATATATATATATGGCGTTTTAGAAGGTCGCTGAGTGCCCTAGTAGAAAAGGAGTCATATAAGTAAAGGTACAGAGATTTCTTGATTAAATAATGTAAAATTTAAAAAAAAGAACTTTAGTTCTTTTTTTTTTCTTTTTACAAAAATCAGACGTCGAGAAATATTTTATTTATATAAGAAGAAAATACGTTAAGCGTTTATTACGTATAAAGTGTCGTATTTTGCGCCAAAGAAAGTGGCGTTCAATGGCAGAGTAATCTTCCCTTGGTCGGCAATTTTCTGAATATTTGAGTCCATTCCACTACCGTAGTTAAATAAAGGTGGTTTGCTCATTTCTGGCGGATCTGAGTGGACACTTTGAACTGGGGAAAAATGAGAGAAAAATTAATAGGGTTGGGGGGGAGAGAGAGAGAGAGAGAGCATTCACTAATCAGAGAAATAATACAGTAGGTATTAAAAAAAAAAGGTGAAGTGATTAAAGGTGACCAGCATGAGACAGTCCCAGAAAGGTCAGGGAAGTTCAATCTGACTGAAAATTATTACTAAGTAGTCACAAAACACTTCGGTCGCTGTATTCTTACGCTTGAGAAAATTTGATTACTTATTGAACGGTTTCAGTACCTCTATTACATACAGTTAAAAATGTACTATTAATGAATTCATATTTATTTATTTTTTTTGGATATCCAGGAACCTTTGTGGCTTTGAGAAGTTGGCACTCCATCGTCTCAAGTTACGCACCAACATCCCCTCCTTCCGCCACCAACAACCACCCTTTCTCCTCAATCCCAGAATACATCTATAAAAAATCGGACATTTCCGGTAGCGTATGTATATTGTTAGGCCTATTAATGATATACCAATATTGAAAATTCCTTAGTGCTTAGAAAACATGGAGAAAAAGATTTAAATAGTGAAGAAAAGGATGGGTGGGGGGGGGGGGGACGGGTGATGTTTAAAATCGTGTTCACACTGAGATACGATTGAGACTGTATGTTCGGACAGTACGATTGAGACTGTATGTTCGGACAGTACCATTGAGACCCTATGCCCGGACAGTTCTTTAGGAGTAACTGTTCTAAAAAATATGAAATTAATCGTTAATATGTAAATAACATTAGAGACGGAAACCTGTGTTGAAAGACTCTCATAAATAAAAAACAAAATAAATGCTATTCGTTTTCCTATTTTGAAACGAGGTTTACAAATTGCTTTTTTTTAAATAGCTATTAGAAATATAAATATATATATATATATATATATATATATATATAACTATATATATATATATATATAACTATATATATATAAATGTGTGTTTGTGTGTATAGCATTGAAGGTCTATCTATTGTATCCACGGCCTTTTAATAAAAGGTCTCGTTAACACTGCGGTCGTCCCTTGTGACATATGGTGCAAGCACATATCACTATTCACCTGGTTAACTTGAACACGCCTGTTTTTGTTTTTTAAATCGACAAACACGGTAATAAAAGTCAAAAGTCTAACCATCAGAATCTGTCTTTGTTGTGTCTGGGCCGTTAGCCTACAATTCACATAGCCACAGCGCACATCGATAACCCCCCCCCCACCTCAGCCAGGCCTGCAGAGGGGGTGGGGGAGGGGGGGTGCTGGGGTGATCCATGAGGGGGGCATCATTCAAGCTCAACGTGCCCCCCGCCCCCATTTCTTTTTTAATTTATAAAGTCATTTTAAAATTATTTACCCAATTGATTAGTTGTCACATGTTTTATGAGAAGGTTCTCACGACTTCGGCATACTTGGGGCCAGGTATTACTTTTGTGAAACCCCAGCTCTGTCACATTATCCCTTTACCCCTACTTTCTCACTTTGAGCTGTGATCTGGACCCAGTGTTTAAGGTTCATAGCATTTAATAATTTGCTCAAAATAGTGATCCAGAATAATTAAATCGCTGTTTTTTTAAAATATAATTTCATATCTGTATATTGTTGACACGATGGTTCTTGTGGTGGTTGATAAAGACACTTATTTAATAAAATGTATTTAGGCATAATGCACCAAATTTTAAGGGGAAAAACGGTAAGGAAAACAAAACACGTATTTTTCAAAAGACTGGAAGTATATTTAATAAATAATTAAAAGAAAAATCAGTGAAATTTTAATACAAGCTATCAGGACGCAGTAGCACAGGGTGCCACCTCGCAGAGCGTCTGGAACTTAGGTAAATGAAAACAGTTCAAAGCTGCTCGGTTTTTTTTTTTTTTTTTACAAACGTTCTAAAAAATGACAAATGATGCATGTGGTCACGTGGTTTCATGAAATTGGAGACGTAGTTTAATGAAAGTAATATAAATAAATTCTCTCAGGTCTAGCGCAAGAAAATTAAAAATATAACCATTGCTCATGGTGGAAGTCTTGATGGGGAGTGGGGGGTGACAGCCTGAACTTTCCGCACCGGGTGACACCAACAATAGTGACGCCACTGTTTCTAATCATGGGTACGAAGAAAGTGAGTGGAAAGGTCAGTGCTCATAAGAAGCGTGAAATCAAAGAAAAACATGAGCAAGGTGTGCGAGAGACTTATTTGGCGAGGCAGTGAGGATGCAGTACTTCAACAATTTGTACAATGTTAAACGGAAAGAGTATATAAAGGGTTTAACACCAACTAAAAGCGTTACAATAATTTCTAAGCTATTTCGCCTATCTCCTCCACCCTACACCACCGCCAGCATCTTCCGAAAGATCAAGTCGGTTAATCAACAAATTAATACACTTAATTAAAACTAGTTTATTTCTTTACGTTCTCTTTTATTATACAGTGGATTGCGCTTAATTGGGACACCGCTTAGTTGGGACAAATCTCAAAGAAACCAAACCAAGAAGCCAATAGTAAATTTGTATGTTTAATTGGGACACCGCTTATTTGGGACAAATCTCAAAGAAACCAAACCAAGAAGCCAATAGTAAATTTGTATGTTTAATTGGGACACCGCTTATTTGGGACAAATCTCAAAGAAACCAAACCAAGAAGCCAATAGTAAATTTGTATGTTTAATTGGGACAGCCGCTTAATTGGGACAAAAAGCCTCGGTCCCGATGTGTCCCAAATAAACGGAATCGACTGTATTTGTTTACAATATTATTCTTCACATATAAATACATTTTTCTTGTTCAAAAACACGTCGCAAAAAAAAACTGGGGTAGCATTTTGCGGGAAAGAATTAATGCCATTTCAATTAATTTTAATTGGTCAAAGTACTTTCATGTACGATCAATATATATATAGGCCTATGAATATCAATATAATACAAAAGCCCTTTTCACAAACGCATCTGTTAATTTAATTAATTAAATAAACAGAAAATGTAAGTCTGACCTGACACTGTTAAGAAGATACACATCACAAGGGAAGTCAATGTGACGCTTGCCACTTCCATTTTCATGCCAACTGTCTAAATAATCTGAGGGATTATTCTTCAAAAGAACGAAACACCCAGGTCACATCGATAGAGAGTTGATTGCCTTATAAGGTAAACTGATTGTTACGCCTGTAGCTTTTACCTGTGTGTGTGGGGGGGGGGGGGTTATTTACAACAATGAAAATGTAGTCTTGCGACACAGTATGACAATGACTTTTCTACTTTTTATTTTTTTCATTGTTTGTTTGTTTGTCCGTGTTGCGAGAGAGTTATTGTGGCTCGATGTTGTGCGAATCTCTAAAAAACAAACAATAGTTTGGTGCATAGTGGTGTGCTGGTTGTACTGTAGCGATTTAAATCACAATAACGCCACAGAGAGAGAGGAAATGAAGATACCTTACCATAACTGTTTCCCTAATGACTCTCCAACGACGATGTATGTTAAGGGACATATGATGATGAAGATCAAATCGAGGAAACTCTAGCGTCCTAACCATTGCCGTAGCGAGCTTAACTCGCGCCCGGGGCACAATAACTTTTTAATACCTTTTTAGCGCCCCCACATTCGAAAACCGTGTAGAAACATATGTAGAATATATTATTTGGCCCCCATTTGTGAGTAGCGCCCGGGGCATGATGTTCCCACTTGCCCACCCCTCGCTACACCTCTGGCCCTATCCCCCCTCGACCATCCATGCCAATGAATTCCAATAGTTTTCCAAATCTTTTTTTCAATTATCCATGCAAGTTAAAAATTACGTGTGTTTTTTTTTTAAGTTTAGATATTGTTTTATTTCCATATATAGGCCCGTACAATTTTTTCATGAACCTGGGCGCCTGAAGTTCTAAAAAGGCGGGTCTTATCAGCACTACAACACCCTCTGTCTGTCTGTCTGTCTGGCGCATGCAGTCTTTTGATTTCAACGCCCCGTGTGTACAAAGACGCTGCGACGCACGCACACACCAATCTGTCTGATACGTTCAGGTCTTTATGGTGTGTGCCCCATTTTATTAATTTTTCTTTTAATTTCCAACATATCCACCTCATCATTGATTGAACTAGATCACAAGGTCACGGCCACTTCGTCTACTGATATGGTTCACACATACTCACACGTGCATAGTTCCCACATACGTGTTTAGGGGGGGGGGGAGTGAGCTTCATGTAATTTAGCTATTGATTGGGGGGGGGGGGAGAGTTAAAGCACAAAAATGTTAATAACTATTAAGCCTTATTGATATGACCTGTGCATAAAAACGAGTCATGTTATCAGTGGCGCAGTGAAGGGGGGTGCAAGGGAGCATTGTCCGGGCGCTACTCACAAAGGGGCGCCAAATGGTATATTTTACATATAATATTATATGGTTTTCAATTTGGGGGTGCTAAAAAGGTATTGCGTCCCGGGCGCGAGTTAAGCTCGATACGCCATTGCTTGTTATAGTCCATTTGAAAACAATCCGATTGGCTGGGGTGCACTGTTAAATTGTACTTTTCCAGTCTCCATTCCTATCAAATATGAAGCTAACAGTGCCCCTGCTAGGTACATTTACTAAGGACCCTCGTAAATGTCATATGGTCATTGGATCAGCCCCCCCCCCACCCCACCTCACATTAGCCTGAGAATGGCTTTAAATAGAAGAAATGTCATGGGGACTGATAAACACAGAACTGTGTGAGTGAAACAGTTTGTGGGACTTGAACGTTGTCTTTTATTTCCCATCCCTTCACGCATTTATTAAAGACGTAGACGCTTCCACTGGACACTTTTAAAATAAAATTATTAACTTAGCATGTGGAGATGTTTATCTAATACAATCCATCTCTTGGCCGGCAAATAATATTCCTTAATTAATTTATGTATTTGATATGAAATTTATTCCGATATTTTTTTTGTGTGTTTATGGCAATGTCTGGACTCAACATTATTTGACGTCCAGGCAAACATTAGAATAGAAATATAGATGCACGAGACCATAATAATGTAAGGTAAGATCTAATAACAAATTGTGTGCAAGTAAACAGTTCCTGGTCTCAAGGCATAGACTGTCAGATATATATGTGCTCAATGCAACGGGGCCCTTTGGCAGGTGGGAGTGGATCTATCTAGTTAGTCTATCGTTAAGAATGGCTCTGCAGGTAAGTCTAACAGTGAAAAAATTAAATTTTCACATCATCTATGAAATGTTAATTTTAATGGCTATAAAAATTAGTTCGAAAATATATTAGTCCGTGTTTAACACAGAAAAATTGATATTAAGTTTGTGTGTTGCATTGTAGGAAACAAATAATCTTATAATCGGATGACCACTATAACATTAATCAAAGTATATATATATATATATATATATATATATATATATATATATATATATATATTAGGGTGGGTCAAAAAAATTTTTTTTATTGAAACATTATTAAAAAGTTGTTACATCATGGTAGTACATGGAATATGTACAAATATTTGAAAACTACATAGTTTTACTACTCCCAACTTTTGTTCGAAATTTTAACTATATTTACTATGAGTTTTTTGTGACTGAACATATTAAATTTGTGACTAGGTTATTCAAAAAAGAAATGATATGCATATAAAATTTGTGTTTTATCTTTATAACCTTTTTTATGAATAACTAATTAGTTCAGACAACTGGGATAAGCAATGCATCCATTTTTCTCTTATTATAACTGGTGTACCGTGTTTTCATTATTGGATCACGCATGGTTGTTTTATTTCATTTTTGATAAATTTTTCAATTATGTTATTAAGTTCTTCTATGAATATGAGTTCTTCTACTATATGTGCAACTGTACATTATGTGTTTGGGTCAGCAGCTGAATTGCCTAAAAGACAACTTCCAACCAGTGAAGATGTTTTCAAGGCTATTGGTGGATGCTTAAAATGGAACAATAAAATCATAGCCTTCATTCACGAGCGCACGCATTAGCGCATGAAGTTAAACAATTATATGACCAGGCTAGTATCCCTACAAATGACATTACCAGTATAATTGTTCGAGTATAAAGATGCAGGTGTTAGGGATAGAGGAGACTGTAAATGTCCACAATCAGTAATAATTTATGTGCTTGAGTTGGCATTTTGGGTGGATCAAAAGATGGCAAGAAATATGTTCATAGATAATGTTGAAAAGCAAACAACAAAAATATTACAAAATCGACAGAAAAGAAAATATTCATTGATGCAGGGTGGCGATCAGATAGGAACCACAAATGATAACGTCAATGATGAGAAAGATAATGATATTCCAGATCAGGATGCTGAAGATGATAAACTACTTGATGTAGACTTCTCCAGCGATGAGGAATGTTCCAAATAACAAAACAGATATCAATATGAAGCAGTGGATCGATGTAATCTAAGCAATAGGGATACATGTCTTATCGTTAATGCTGTGTTGAAGGACTTAAACATGTTAACACCATCTACAGCTCTGGATACAGCAAAGATGCGTCGACATAGATAGGGCAGCCAAGGAACATACTGATGAGAGCAAAGATGGTTAACAAAAGCGAACAGGATTTTTGCGATCCATCTTGTCAAAGTGGGGCTAGAAACTTTTTCTATATGATACAACTGCTTCAGAACCTTGATACTGCTGATCAATCTATTATATTGCCTGTATTGGAAAATAACTGCTACTTTGCACATCCAAAAAACATTCTATTGGCTGCAGCTAGGACAATGATGAAGAAATTGGAAGGTATGCAGTAAATAAAATCATAAAAGCACGACATAAACCAGCTATATGCAGAGTTAGAATTTTTCAACAAAAATGACATAATCCTGAATATTGCAGCTAAATCAAATGATCAGATAATTAACTGGGACCCTGTGTGCAGTGACATCCCCTCCTCTGCTGGAACATATTTGTGATGATGAACTTAAACGCAACAACCCAATCATACTGGATCAAATTCCCTGTCACTCTCAAGCTGTTGAAAGATCAGTTAAAGAAGTTACTGCTGTTAGTTTGAAAGTGTACTGACATTTCAAACTGTACGGACATAGCTCTCGACATGGGATGGTTTTGCAAACAAAGAAATCAAGGGATGTTCTTCCGAAAGTTGAAAGCAAAGCAAGTTTCCTGTGACAATCCATAAACAGTAGTATTCATATGTACATTGTATATTTTGCATGAACGATTTATAGATTTGTACAATTTCATATTACTTATACCAAACATTCTAAATGTTGTAAAATGTCATACATTTGGGGGGGGGGGGTACCCGGGTCAAGCAAAATCTTTTTTATTATTAAAGTTTAAGACATTTTAATATCTTAGTAATGATATAGTAGATTTAAAAATAATTTTGTTCAAAAAAAAATATTAACATATTGATATTTGTGGGTGCGGCATGCCGCCATCTTGAAATTTATGACCTTTTTGAGGCAAATATTTCTGAAATATTTATAGACTATTTCATATAAAATGTACATTTTTATAATCAGAAAAGCATACTTTAGGGAATGTCAAAGTACTTTTTTGATAATGTAATAAATATTTTTTTTATGAATTTTTAAAATTTTGTATGGTGAAAATAAGCAAAAAATGCTAATTTTGAAAATTAAAAAAAAAAATGGACTTAAAATTTCTTGAAAAGCCTCTGACATTCTATAAATGCACCTCTTCTACATAAAAATTAGAAGTTTATCAAAATCTGACAGGTGGTTTTTGAGATTTTCTTGCCATAGTGAAGCAAAATGTCAAAAATAATTTTTCAGAGAAAAATGACTTTTAAGTTTTTCAATTATTGAAGTTTCTGAATGAGTAACATTCTAAAAATACATTTTAATTGATCTAAAAAAAAATTTTCTGCAATATAATTAATTCATAGTTATTATTGACATGTTTTAGTGTCTAAAAATGTAAAAAAAAAATATTTTTTTTTTGAGACATAGTGCATTTTTTTCGCCCCGTACCCCCTTGAATCAAAAGTTGGGAGTGGAAGACATTATCTGATTTTTACAAACTTTACATTTTTACAATCAGTAGGACCATAGACAACTTTTTGAATATGTTTCAAATTCCCAACTCCAAAAAAACTTTTTTTGACCCACCCTAATATATATATATATATATATATATATATATATATATATATATATATATATATATATATATATATATCATTCATGATGATTTCTTTCTTCTTTTTTAGCTTCAAATCCTTTTATATTATGGAATAAAATGTAAATCACTACTAAATGTATGTTCAATGCATCCCGTTTCTCCTGGTACCATTGACACTTATGTTGTCAATAAAATGAATCTTCGAATTTGAATCGATGCACACAGGGAGTGGCGTAGCGAGCTTAACTCGCGCCCGGAGCACAATATTGGGGATGAAACAAAAGTTCTGCAGAGCCGAGGATAGATGTCTATGGTTTCATCCCCAGCAGGGATGTATTAGCTAAAGCAGAGCCGGGGATGACAGTTCTCAGTGCCGGGGATATCCCACCCTCACTACGCTACTGCACACAGGGAGCAGTTTTAACACAAGTAACCACGCTGACCAACAACACTGATAACTGCTATTATAACGTCTGACTTGCAGTAAAGAATTCTAGGGACCCCTGACATACTAAGACCATGTCTCCAAGATAAATAAACGTTAAAGCCAAAGGTCACGTGACAAGTGTTTGGTATAAGCGGGCCTGTCTATAGTAGGGCCCATAACTACACAGATAAAAGGACAAACAAACAAAAAGGACAAACAAACAAAAAGGACAAACAAACAAAAAGGACAAACAAACAAAAAGGACAAACAAACAAAAAGGACAAACAAACAAAAAGGACAAACAAACAAAAAGGACAAACAAACAAAAAGGATAGACTTTCTAACAGTAAAATATGTGTTGTTAAAAAAAATATGAACACATACACTTTATTTATGAGCATTTTAATCAAGAACTAGGATAGTGTCAGTAAACTTTTCCAATAACTATTGTTATCTAGTTATAGCTGGATGTACTGTGCATAAATTGCTAAATTTAATTTTTTTTTCTTATCATAAGAATAACCTTGGAACAGAATTGGAATAGAATTTTCAAACCAAAAATTTTCCTGCTTTAACTAGACCCACTTTGAAGAACTGTGCGAGGAAAACACGCTTCCGGATGCCAAATTTATAGTTAGATTTTTTTTTTAAGTTTTCAAAATTTTAGTTTACATTTTAGTTTGACACTGGCCAAAGCCAATTTTTAAAGATCAATTTCTCATAAATCATGTGACCTAGATAATCGAAACTTGACACACAAAAACATCAGTAAATGATACATGTGAATTTTTTTTTCCAAGGTTAAATATGATTACAAGTATGATCTTCAGTAACTTGAGCATGATACTTATTAAGTTCTGCAATGTTGTTAGCATAGACTACATTTTTTATTGGAGCTTTTGAAGAGTAATTTAGCTTGTACTTCATGCATGAAACAATACTCATCCCTTTGGAGTGCCTGTGAATTGAAGCATTGGAGTAAACATTATAACAAAGATAGACCGATATAGAATGACAATGATATGGAATGATATAGATTGACCATAACAATGATCTAGACTGACCATAACAATGATCTAAAATCTAGACTGACAGCAACAATGATCTAGAAGCTAGACTGACAGCAACAATGATATAAACTGACAGTAACAATGATCTAGACTGACTGACAGCAAAAATGATCTAGACTGACCATAACAATGATCTAGAATCTAGACTGACAGCAACAATGATCTAGAATCTAGACTGACAGCAACAATGATCTAAACTGACAGCAACAATGATCTAGACTGACCATAACAATGATCTAGCTAGAATGACAGCAAAAATGATCTAGACTGACCATAACAATGATCTAGAATCTAGACTGACAGCAACAATGATCTAGAATCTAGACTGACAGCAACAATGATCTAAACTGACAGTAACAATGATCTAGACTGACCATAACAATGATCTAGCTAGAATGACAGCAAAAATGATCTAGACTGACCATAACAATGATCTAGAATCTAGACTGACAGCAACAATGATCTAGAATCTAGACTGACAGCAACAATGATCTAGAATCTAGACTGACCATAATGATGATCTAGACTGACAGTAACCATGATCTAGACTGACAGTAACCATGATCTAGACTGACAGTAACAATTATCTTTGTTAAGACTAAGTAATACAAACTATTTTCATTAAAAGTTCTATATGTCTTGTTTTCTGAATTATTTTTTTTATCAAAATGAAAAACAAAGAGACATGTTTAAAAACTGTTAAGAAAGGTTAAGTTTCAAGTAATTTAAGAGAACAGAAAAAATAATTGTCTGAGAAGCACTCCATCCCTACTGCACGAGCAACCCATCTACTGCTGTGTTTACAACCCAATCTACTGCTGTGTTTACAACCCATCTACTGCTGTGTTTACAACCCAATCTACTGCTGTGTTTACAACCCAATCTACTGCTGTGTTTACAACCCAATCTACTGCTGTGTTTACAACCCAATCTACTGCTGTGTTTACAACCCAATCTACTGCTGTGTTTACAACCCAATCTACTGCTGTGTTTATGCCTCTGCTACATGTGATGTAGATTATAAATGTTAACAAAAATATAGGAACTCCAAAGATATTTGTTTCAAGCATGACAAAACACAAATAATTATTAAATGGTGTATTTATTCGGGAGGAATTTTTTTATTTCACAGTTCAAAATAAATTGCAATGTCAACTATGAGAAACATTTTCTAGCTTACTAATTGTATTTATATATAGATATATATATATATATATAAATCATTTATCGCAGCATAATATATCAACTAAATGAAGTACAAATAAAATTTAACAAATAAGCTCATTTGTAAATATAAGAATAACTGTAAATAGATCTGGACAAAAGCATCTGCTGTTACAACTAACAAAAACTGTTAAGAGAACTTTCTGTTCACATCAACTTTAAAAAGTATATGGATAGAACTACTGTTGAATTTAACCGATAAATAAAATGTATGTTTCACTTCTCCTCATGAAAAGTGTAAAAAAAATTTTTTTTTACAATTCAAACAGCAATTAAACTTGTAGGTATACACAAGTTGATTCTCTCAAGCATATAATTCTTTTAGCAATTTTGTGTACTAAAGCACAGAGATAGATTGAATGGCAGTGCACTGAACAGGCATCTGGGACTTCCCAAAGCTCAAATTTATAATGTATTTTTGTTAAGGGGGTTTTCTTCTGCGCCCTGGGTCTAGGCGAAGCTTAGTCTGCCTCTGCTTATGCAGTGTGAGATTTGATTTTAAGTATAATTAAAATATATACGAACAAAATATTGAAAGCTATAAAATTGCACCAATAAGTAATAATATGTACAAAAAGCTCAAATTAAAAAAAAAGAATAATAAGAAAAAGCTTAAGCCTTTTTATAAAGCGAAATATAAACATAAGCTGCCATTAATGGAATATAAAAACATAAAGTATAAAGAAGAAGCAAGTTATTTCTTTTTTAACACCAAGATGTATGATTCATTGAAAAAATAAAACCTGTCATGATGCAAAATTTGTATGAATACCATCAAAATACTGATCTTCAGGAAGCTATTACACGTTGTGACCTTGAACTTCAGACATTCTCACAGATTCTTTACTTGGTTTGTAAACAGGACTGAAACAAATGTCAGTAAAAGTACAGATTTTAAACTGGAATGTTCTAACCAGGGCCGCTTTATC
Source organism: Bulinus truncatus (assembly GCA_021962125.1). Classification (NCBI taxonomy): domain Eukaryota; kingdom Metazoa; phylum Mollusca; class Gastropoda; family Planorbidae; genus Bulinus; species Bulinus truncatus. The sequence continues at coordinate 284,059 of JAGDYQ010000165.1, forward strand.
CACTAGGCATAGTAGGCACTGTGCCTAGGGCCTACAGACTTTTCAAGGGCCTACGAAAGCCATAACATAAAGTGAAAACAAGTTCAGAATGCCAGTAAAATTTAATAATCTTTGTATTAAAGTAACTATATATAACAGTGTGAGATGAGCACCTGAGGAAGTTAAGCCGCAGTGCTGTAGATCTGTAAATTACAGTATGTTAACTTTTTGGCTCTTTGTCTTATCAAAGTCAAATATGACGTCCTCAAATGTCATTTTCCTCATCAAATCCTTTTCATTTGAAAGTAATGCCAGGGAGGAAAGTCATGTTTGTCTCATCATTGACCGAAGATACGTTTTTATCAATTTGAGTTTAGAAAAGGAACGTTCCCCTTCAGCACTTGTTCCAAAAATTGAAAGATAGATCCGGAAAGCAATATTTACTTACATTTGTAAAACTTGTCACCAACCTATTCTGTATTTTTGCTGTAAGTATTTCAACCACAGTTTTCTTGTCAGCAAACATCCATGAGGACAAAAGAAATTCATTAGTAAATTACTCTCCAGATCTGATTGGTACATCTCATTTTGTGATGGCTTTCAAAACTGTTTGATCAGTTGACAGAGATCTGTCCAGAAGAAAGTTGAACTTTTCATGCAGTGCTGTGTATGCTGCTCGCCGTTTTCCCATCTCAGTAATAAGTCTATCTATGATGACATAAAAAGACTGAGTACAGAATTTTTCACTAGGACTCATACCTAAAACCGGATCAGTATCATCCACAACTTCATCATGAAATCGGTCTGGCTGTCGTTTGCTTTGTGTACATTCTTTATAGTCTGTTTGTGAGAGCTCTTTTGCTATATCTTTGTACATTTCAAATTTATTGCATGTATCATGAAAGTTAAGAACAAGACTGTCATACAAGTTGATGATGATCGTTAACTCAATTCCATGGTGAAAATATCAATTTTTGGAAGAAGTCTTCCAAATCACACACATTAACACTGTCTCGAAATGGTCCAACTTCTTAATGTTGTAGTCAAACAGCCTGCACGCATAACAAAACACTTAACCCGTTGAAGGAGATTAGAGAAGCCAGTCTCGCCTAACAATTTCGCCGTTTGTTAATGTTCTAGCAAAATATTTTTTTTGCGTGCATATTTGATCATGTCATCAAATTGTCTATCTTTTAATGTAAAATCTGACTACAAAATTTTGTGAAGGAAGGATGTTCAGCATATTAACTTCTTAGATGTGCAGTTATCTCCCAATCAGCTGGATCACTTGAATGACTGTGTTCTTTATCATGCAGCTCATGCTTCAAACCGCCATCTCCTACTGACCCTAATATACAGTCTGAATCTGTAGGCAAATCAAACACAGCAGCTTCAGCATGACCCATAACAGAATTAGCAGAAACATATTCCATTTAACACTTGTTTCGGTTGGTTCACTTTTTTCAGCACTGACTGGCAACATTATTTCTGGTATTGCAGGATCATTGGTGTACATTGTGGTCGAAGAAGTAAATGAAATGTCATTATCACTAGTATTACTAGTTTGACCAGTAATGCAATCAGTGTCTCTGTTCATAAATTGCAGCAACTAATTTTTTTTCAATGCTTTTTCTTTCTCCTCCTTTTTCTTCCGCTGCTCAAATCAACTCTCGTATTTCCTCTTGTATCCATCTGACATGGTTATTTAAAAGTACTTTTGTTACTTTTTAAAATGTAGTAGTAAAAAAGAAGCACACGATTAACTATAAACAAAGAATGTGAAGCGCATGATGTAACACCGAAAATACTATGTCATAGAGTTTGCATAGAATAAACAATGAGGAAAGTTTATTTAGATTTCAAATTGCAAAGAAATGCGGGTGCATTCTTAAAAAATATTAAAAATGAAGTCGGGTAGGGCCTACGACTTTGAAAGTGCCTAGGGCCTACGATAACCTTAAAACGGCCCTGGTTCTAACAAAATTTGTTAGTAATTTATCTATTTTTTAGCCATCATGTGAAGTTTGGAGAGATGTGCCAGGGCGGGGGTAACATGATTTGAGATGTCAAACTCTTTGTTTTTTAATAAATCAACAATTCTTTTGGTTGGTGGCAGCCAGGGAATTCGATTTACAAAGTAACTTTAAGCTCCAATGTGCAGGACTAATGATTCCTAAGACAATGTTTGTAAAATCCCTGGAAGGATAAGACGTTTACCTCTTAGATCCTTCAAAGCACTAATGGCATGGATTTTATGGTGTCCACTATTGGAGAAAGTGCAATAGCCATGGAGGCACCACTGGAGATCAATGTAAGTGCACATTACCCATCCTTCCCGAAATGATGTCAGATATAATCTGGGTGGAATTACGACTTTTCCCAATGAATTGAAAAATTACATTGTCTCTTAGCATGGATCGAACCTATGACCTTCATGTAAACATTTGAGTACTGACACCACTCGACCATTCAATTTGTTTCAACTACAACAACAATACAAGGTATAATTTTGATTTTCACTAAATCTGTGTATACCAATACTTTAATTAAACGGCAATGCATTGAAAATAATTTATACCAAAAATGATTAATTATATTTAAGTTAACCATGATGATGACCAAGGATAAGTTCATTAAAATTTGCAGTAAAATGTTAGTCAAAGACACAAAGAACTGATTACCTTCTATCCTTTACTTCCTCAAGCATGGCTTCGGCTGCACCAGGATCTCTGACTTCTTCCTTCTTCAATCTACTACTTGGTGTTGGTTTTTCTTTACTTGTGCTAAAATGCATTTGGAATATTAATTCAGACCACTGCATTTATACTTTATTTTGGAAAGGTCAAGCAAAATAATGTTCAGAAGCTTTTTATTATTAAAATAGTTTTAAATTAGAAAATGTGTCAATGAGGGAAAAAAAAAACAATATTCAAAAGGATATAATTTAATAAGAATGGATATTAAGAAAAATAACTCACCTGGCTTTTCCTGTTTTCCTTTTCTTAACAATTACAACTATGACGATGATGATTACAACAAGAACAGCAACAGCACCAACAGCAATGCCGATGTAAAGACCTATTTCTGCTTCAGATGTACCTACTGCTGAACGTAAAAAAAATAATGTTAATCCTTTACAGTGAAATTCAAAAGAAAATCCTTTGGTCATCATCATGATCAACTTAAATATAATGAATCATGTTGTAGATGCGGCGCCGTTTAATCAAAGTATCGGTATACACAGATTTAGTGATAATCAAAATTATACCTAGTGTTGTTGTCGTAGTTGAAACAGATTTAGACTCGGTTACTGAGATGGGTGGTTGGTCGAGTGGTATACATGTATTTCAAAATAATAAAAAATTCAGATTTCCTTATTTACAGATTCAGGGTATTAAATGATATTAAAAAAAATACTAATTGCAAATTATCTCAAATGGATTACATTTGGAAACATTTTCATTAGTTTACCTGAACAAACTTCGGATGGTTTGGGCTCCCAGTGAATGACGTATTCAACATGGTCTCTAGGGTCACGTTTGATATCGACATAATCTTTTCTTTCTTCTTCCTCAATGTCTTCCAGTTTCTCTCGAACACACCTGGTTTAAACAAAATCAGACTAAAATCTGAAACCTTGATCAACAACACAAGGTAAACTAAACAAAAAAAAAAACAATGAAAACTTCAAAGAATTAAAAAAGGATCCAAACACATATTATCATAACTTATTTTTTTTTAAAAAACAGTTTTAGTGGAGTTTTAAACATTGTGAGAGAAACATTTAATTCCAAATATGGGCTGCTGGTAAAGCTATACAATTTCTCCTCTTCATTAAATGAGCAATCTTTTAATTATCTAGAGTGGAGAAACAATAAAACAAAGGCATATTTCAAAATAATTTAAATGTTCTTAATAACAATTATTTTGTTAGGTTAATAAATACCAATGAAATAGAAGATTAACATACAAAAGGTCTTATTTCGGGTGTACACAAGGTCTGTGCACCCATTTTGTTTGAAGGATTTAAAAAGCTGCTTTGTTGATTCTCAAAACTCCCAACCAAAGTCATTCATAACATTTTCAAACACATTAATGAAGAAAAATACATCCTCCATATTTATCAGGATAACAAAATACCTCTTTCTATCAAAAAGATGCTTTAAAAAAAATCTGGCAAAACATGCCCAACTAACAGCAGATAGGCAGACTGGGAACACACTCTGGGCTTTGAGTACTGAGGGGATCCACAGAGCCCAACTTTAAACCCTATAAAATGTCTCTCTTTTTTTTTAAAGGGAATTTAGGGTCCTCAAGTAACCGAAGTCTGCCTAGGCCCCAACAAAGATGACCTATGATGTTGGCCATCCCGAAACAATTTAGGCCATTCTTCTTGCATCTTCTGGAGTGCAATGGGCATGTTTTATCCCCTGGGAGAAGGGGAGTATATTTTTTTCCAGGAGAAATAATGTACAGCCACTTTGCTTAGTGAAATAACACACCTAATAAAAATTAAAGACATTTAAAAAAAAAAAATTAAATGAAAGTATGAATATTACACAATAAAAACATGAGGCTATAATTGGAAGCCGGGGTCAACTTCACCTTAATATGCTCCCATCTCCAGTTTTAATTCTGCCCTCTTTACATTTCATTACTTGAATTTCATGGCCAACAGAAAAGTTGTAGTGTTTTGTCTCTGCCAAACCTTCAGGGAGTCCACAGTTATCAACTGCAGACAGACAAATCACAATCAAGTTAAACATAGCAGCTAGTGTATAGATTGATAACAACAATAATCTGTTTCAAAGAATTCACGTTTTGAACTGTAGACTGCAAAACATAAGTTTAATTAAACCACATTGTGTTTCATTTTTTTTTAACATTTATATATCACAATATTTGTTACCCTCCAAACAAACTTTATCAAAATCTCATAGAGTTTAAGTGTTAATTAACAAACTTTATTTAAAATTTCAAAACATCTTATGTTTAATTCAATTGGTAAAATTTATTTTTTATAGGATATGTTCTGTCTCTTGAAAATATGGGAAAATTAAATAATTTGTTAAATATGTTTATAATTTTCCACAAGTTACCTTTGAAAATGGATGACTTGACATAACTGTAAGCAACATCTGCAGCTAATGTTGCTCTAGCAATATCTCTACTTCCAGTAATGCGATAATCATATTTACAGTGGTCATTATTCAAACACACACTGTTTACTTCTCCACTGGAAGGTGCCCCCTGATTGAATCATATCAAATATTTTGATTTTTTTTATTATTTTTGCTGTCAAACTTAAACTAAACTATGTCAAATACAAAGCCATGCCTCATATTAGCAGATATTTTGTGGTGCATAAATAATTAACATTAGCAATAACACATCAACTGTGCAACTAATTCATCATTAATTTATCCACTCTTCAGTCAACATATGGATTTTAAATTACAGGAATAAGTAATTTATTGATTGACACTGCTATGATATAGCTTTAGGATCTTACCTCATTTATAGTGAGGATCCAATAAATGCTTAACAAGAAAGACTTTCAAAAGATAGTTAAAATATCTCACTGTAATACATGTACTGGTACATCATAAATAAGTACTATCTTCTACTTTGTTCAAGACTATAGGGCTCTCCACTATTAGTAAAAAAAAAATGATGAAAACTGATGTGGCATTAAAACATCATCTCTAGTTCCACAACTACATTATTCTCTACCACAGAATATGTATCACAGAACGTGCATTTCTATTTTAATAATGAGTATAAATGACATTTTGTGTAGTTTTCCTCTTTAATAGTGTACCACCTGGATATTGATACACAACAGAATAATAACACCAATATGACGGCGTTTGGAAATATCAGTATAAACTGGTGTCATGAAATTAGGTTGGAGTGAGTTGTAGGTAGGGGAAGGGTGTGTTACGTCAAATAGGTAATATTTGCAGGTTTATTCGGGAAAAGTGGAGCATGGAAATAATGTTTAACTATCGAGGAGAGAGTGAGGTTGTGGAAAGACCTTGGTAGAAAGCAATGTTTATTTCGGACGGACGGTGTTGTATTTAAAATTAAAGTTTTACTGTGTTTCATTCTTAAATAAGGACTTGTGTAATTATTTATTTGTGTGATAGTGTTGTATTATTAATACCGGCATTGACTGACAACTGGTGATGCGCATTCTGTAAAATTTATATTCTGTGTTCTTGAAAAATCAAATTTTGATAAAGACATGATTTTAAAATATTCCATGAAAGATAATAGTGCTGCTCTGACAAACCTGAACATTATCCAGACTTGGGATATCTTTCAGTTCAAAGTAAAGATGATTTGGATCGAGTTCTTCAGCCTTTTTAGGGAAAGGAAAAAGTGATTCATTTGATGCTGCATCTACAGCCCCTATAGGATAAAATAATAGGAAAAAAAAAGTTGATAAATACAAAGTAGTGACTTATTAGAATTCAGATAGATGATTAACATACATATTTAATATTTTACTGTTTATTTTATTGAAATATCCTTTAAGTTTTAGGTGTTAATGATTTGCTCTTAATAAACTGTTAAACTGCTTTTTCATAGCTTTATCCTAATCTGTTGTTAAATATCTCTAAAATTATGAAGGACAGCCACACATTTATTATTTCTTTAAATTAATTTTCAAAAGTGTTAAGGCAAATAATGGGGCAAAAATAAAAGTTAAAATCTTGTGACTGTTGTTCTTTTGATTCTGTTGATTCTTCTTGAGTAATAAAATGAATTGAATAGATAAAAATTTACAAACATGAATGAAGAGAACTTTCCTGAAAATTCTTAGATGCTTACAGGGGATATAAAATGTCTTGACAAATAAAAACAAATATCTTTCCACATCAACTTAATTTTAAAATTTTCATTTTCATGAATAATTCTTGTTTAAGAAATCGATATTAGTAAAAAAAGAAGTCAATAATTATAGGGATAAAAAATTACAGTTTACTCTAGTTTTTTTTTTTTTTTTTTTGTGGGGGGGGGAGAGAAATAAGATCTTATTAATTCATTACCTACCACAGAAAACATTTAGTGTTTCAAGTTTTTGCTCAATTCAGACAAACCACCTAGTAATAAAGCTAAAATACGAAGCAAATTTGATCAAGAATGATGCCAATATACCCACTCTATTATAAGAGCATACAGTGCTTTCATTTAAACTTAAAATATTGATACATAGAGAGATTAAAGTAATAAATTTTTGAGTCTAGTGGTCAATTTTTTCTTCCAGTGTTGGTTTTAAGTTTATTTGACAGAGTTTTTTTTTTATTTCTTATTCAATTAGTATAAAATTTTAACAAATTGTTCACAATTGATAACAGATTATATTACATTTTAAGTGCATTTTAAAATTTATTACATTAATTTTTAATTATTGATGATGTAAGCTACCAGCTTCAATACTGGTGTTTTTTTTTTCCAAAACAATCCTCACAAATAAACCTAAGCTTATTTTGTTTTAATTACTTTATTTTTCATCAAATATCATATCCTTGTGCAGATAAATTATATAAATAGATATAAGAAAACCTACATTTAATTAAAATATAAAGTTACAAAACTAGGTTTAATCGGCAGGATGGGGGTGCAACATAAAAGATTGGCTTGGAAAAGTCGCGCTCACAGTGAGGAAAATGGTGTGGTAGAGAATGAATTAATGTAAACATTTAGACAATTTAACTATACTATAATTTTTGCAAGTATAACCATTTTATACATGATGTTGCCATGTTGAGTGCTGATTTGCTTAGCACTGTGACTATTTGAAACATAGTCCCTGCATTAAGCAGGGCAGGACTGTATTTCAAAGAAATAAATTTAAATTACTTAAGAGGAGAAAGAAATGAAAATAAAAAGCTGAAATCATTGAATAATGACCAATGTAAATATGATTATCAGTTTGGAGCCTAGGAAAGAGATCGAAGATTTGAAGAAAAACATAAACAAAGAAAACACGTCAAGAGATTATACATATTCCTAATAATTCTGGTAACAGAGAAGATAAAAACACTATATTGAGACTTAGTGGAGACCTTTAATAGTACAAGTACAAAGCAGTTTATGTATAATCATTCATTGAAAAGATGATATAGAAATATGTAGGTGAAAACTATAAGGTAGAAGTAATTGCATTTATCAGATTTTTGCAATAGAATGAAATGAGAAAAGTATTTTTTTACAGAATAAAGAACAGATTATGAACATAGTAATAAAACAAAAACTTCTTGTCTAATTATTTATCTTGAAGCTGAAAGGAGCAAAAGCCTTACATGATTTAGCAAAATCTTCATGGAGTTTGGATTTTTGTGTATTTGGAGAAGATACGCCTCCAGTTTTTGAAGTAAAGTCATTTCCAATATTGTCATCAAAATTTCCCAATAATCCCAAACCAACATTATGTTTCTGAAAAAAAAAAAAAGAAAAATGAATTAGATAGAAAATTATTTTCTCAAACTATTATCTTTAAGTGGATACACAATCTTTTGAGGTAATTTTCTTAATCAGTTTATTATAGACATTAAAAGAGGTAATAAAAGATCATGGCTGTAGCTCTTTCATTGTGGACATCCACATTTGAAACATATAATATGATCTGACTGTCAATAACTATTTATGGAGAAGCTTTATATATATGTGTCAGGACTTATTGGAGGAAAGTAAGGGTGGATGGTTATTGTACTAACCATAGAATCCCCATGTAAACTTCACCATGATCAAGTTTGTATAAATCAGCGTTTAAAAATTAATTGGACATAATTTTACTGAAAGATTTATGCTTATGATCCAGTTTAAGATGCATTGTAATGTGATGATCAAAAAAACAAAAAAACTTTTTCATTTTCACTTTTTGTTTTCTAAAAACAAAATATTTTTAGCTGACTTTTTAATTCTTCTATGTTGGGGTTATTTCTAAAGTTGTTGCTCATTATAAGTTTGAAATTTAACTTTTGCACCATTTGAATTAAGGCTAATATTTCTTCTCTTTGAACTATCTAAATAAATACCTTTAAATTAGGTGGGAGTGCCACCATCACATGAAGCAGTCCATTGATGCCCTGCACTATGACACCAATGTTATTGTTCAGGAAGATGGTGAAATTGTCATGATTGTTGACTTGATTAGGAAGCACATTATTGACTATTGAAAAACCTAAATAAATAAGAATTTTATTTGTTATTGTTAAAACTTGTCTTAAATAATATCACTACATAACATTGTAATACATGTATCATTCCACAGATTTTCTAATGACAGCTCATCTTGCACACAATAATAATTTTTTTTTTTAACTTCAGTGACGACAGTAAAAATGATAACATTTTAAACTTACATAAAAAAATATGTTGATTTTTATCATGATGAGTTATCGTGCACATTAAAAATTTTTTGTCTAGAATTATTAAAAACAAAATGACAAAAAGCAAAAAATTGTGCATATCACTTTACAGTTAAGTCAAATAAAGATTAAATAATAAATGTATATAAATATTTGTATGATATAAGGCATTTTTTTTCTTTATTGGTGCATTTTAATAAAAGCTCATCTTTGAAAAGGGTATTTTTTTTATATTATACTTTAAGTTTTAAAAAAATTAAGCTTTCTATGACTTGTTGCCCACTTAAGTATAATTTGGTTTGTCAACATAAAAACAGAAATAGCTTGACTCTTTTGCACACTTATGTACCATTGCTGTACTTTTGGATGCATTTTGATATGATAATCTCATTTCCCGTATCATTTCCCGTTATAAACATTACTAAAAAGTAATTAGCTTCATAAGTGTAAAAGATATTAATTCATGTACTAAATATTATTAAAATCATGTAATGTCATGTATAATTTACATGTCTGCCAAATTAAAGCTTTCTCACTAAATTAGAACAGGTCCAAATTTGAAATTTATAGACACACACCAACCCAGCCACACACCTACCCAAAGAAAGTTAATTAAAAGATTATAAAAAAGGATTTTTTTTTGGTTAAACTAACTCACAAGTAAATTCTACAATTAGTAGTGGAATATTAAAAAAAAATTATCTCTTACCATCAAAATCTTGCCATAATGTGGATTCATTAAAAAAAAACTTGCGAATGTCTCCGACACGGATATCAAGGCCATAGGGTCGGATCGTTCTCTCTGGAGCTGGATGAATTTCAATACATTCTCCCCTTCTTTTATTCTGTATCAACAATGATGTCAGAGCTTTTGGTTTCCATGATGAAGTATGAGCTAGAGCTCCCAGATCTAAGAAAATCTTATCATGTCATTAAACAGTAAATGGTGTTTAATTAATGATTATTTAGTGACGTTTTTTTTAATATCATATCCCAGAAATAATATTTTGCTCAGTTGTGTTTTTTTCATAAAAATATTCTTTAGTCTAGTTTATTTTTTTCTAATATCCGCCCCAATGCAAATGTAAATTTTATAAGCCATAAACTATTTCATTCTATTGTACAAGAGTGTGGAGAAATAGTATAGTCGAAGATTGATGATGCAATTCGGTCGGCTCCACCCACCACAGTATCTATGGCATCATTTCGCCATCTTGTGTTGTAGTTTATTGTAGGTTCTAGTGTATATGTCATTTGGTAGAAATGACGTATACTCAGCCAACAGTTGGGAGCACATGCTTTGTTTTATAATCAGTCGAGCTCTGGGCATCATAGGATGCGGATGCATGTTAGTAGAGTCTAGCTTTGGGCATCGAGATATGCGGATCCATGTTCAAAGCTTTATATTGTACTCCTCCTGAATTAACCTTCATGTCAGTTCATGTTCCAGAATTAAATACCTTTATTTTATTACTTCAACTGGAGTCGACTTCGTTATTCGTCTTGACTGAATTCTTATAGCTACTACAAGTATTATTATTAAAAAGACCCGTAACAAAGAGCTATACGAATTCATTTTCAAAAAATGTAAAGACCAATATCAACCCTAGGAGGGCTCAGTCAGGATATAATATTTATATTTTCATACTTAATTTAACTCAAAACTAAGATAAGGTGTGGTAATTCATATTAAATGAATGTAATAATAAACTGTTTCCCATTAATCCTTCCATGCACCAGTAACCAATATTGGAATATTTTTATAGTGTCCTTCGTATATCTCCACAGTAGCAGAGGCTGTAATGGCCATAGGGACAGAACAAGAGGAAAAGGTCAGTTAATTACATCAAATAACATATTTGACAAAATTTACTACCGCCAATCTGAATTAAACTTCAATAATGAACTGGTTCATATTTTTGTATAGACACTTTTTGTAAGTCTTTCTTAATTTTGTGTGAAACCCACCCCAACTATTTGGTCTGCTGGCAAACCTTCCTTGTATGCTGACTTCAATGTCATACTTGACGAGCCAATAGTCACCACCGCCGATAAATGTGAATGTCTGTCCATCAAATGTTGTGATGTGAGGATCCCCTCTAATAAAACCTGCAGACAGATAGATATGGTATCATCAAATCAAAAAAAAAAGTACTAAAAAGACACCCCTTAAAAGTTAATGAGTATTATTTTTTTTATAGAGTTGAAACAGAAAAATTCCATCGCAAATGAAAAAGAAAAAAAAAAGATTCAGGAATAACTTGCCTATGCCTGGCGGTTCATACTTCTTACAGTCTGCAGTTGGTCTTAGCTCCATATATTTTTCACATAAATGATTTTCATTCCACAGACAACAGTAATAATAGCTGACAACATCATGTTTCCAGTGAGACAATGATGGCACTAGATCAGGCTTTCCATAAGGTGTGGCACCCCACACATGACTTCTGTCAGGTGTACTGCCTTGGTATGACAGTTGAGAGTAAATCAGATTCCCATCCTTACCATAGCAACACTGGTTCCCTGCTCCATCTCTTCTGTATAAGTAAGAAGTTATACAAAAAAAATGAGTATAGCCCAGAAGGATTTGAACTTGTTAAAGAATGGAATAAAACTACTTAATAATTTACAGAAACAGCCATGAAATACATGATGGAGAAATTATGTCTATGCATGCATATATGAACAAGTCAATTTTCTATGGACTTAGTACTTCAACGATATGTACTATGCTTAAACTGAAGTTAACCAGTTAACGACGTTACAATAATTTCTAACCTCCTCCACCTATCTCCCCCACCCTGCACATCCGCAGGCATCTTCCATAAGATCATGTTGGCTAATTTCCAAGTAAATAAACTTTATAAAACCAGTTTATTTCTTTATATTCTCTTTTATTATGTTTTTATACAATATTTATCATTTATAGATTAAGTTTTCTTACTCAAAAACACATAACAAAAACAAGTGGGGTGGCATTTTGGGGACTGGAACGGATTAATGCCATTTCAATTGGCATAAATGCTTTGAGATATGAGCACATTGACGTATGAGCAATGTTACGGTACTAATTAAAATCATATCTCAAGGTACCACTGTATTACATTAAGTATTATTATGATTAATGTGATAGATATATGTACGTGATATATAAAATAGACAATATAAAAAAATGCAATAATTGACATTTTGTACTATTATAAATTACACTATAGTAAAAAAAATAGTTGACCAGCATTTGTAGATATCTATCTTTAAGCTAAATAACCTTTTAGGAAATTAACTACTTAATTTACTAAGCTAATAGGCTAATTCAATGAAGTGGATGACTTACGTAGGGACTATGGATCTCACACAGTGTTTTGCCTCTGTGTGATAATAACATTTGCTCCCTGCATACAGATTACAACCAGGGTCAGGTTGAAAGCGACCAAAGTCAGCCAACGCTTGGTCCAGATTACAAGGGCAAGGTAGAAGATTTGAAGTCCATTCTTTATGCTGTGAATCTCTGTCATGCCACTCTAAGCACAGATTATCTGACCAATTAGAGCCAAGATCTTCTTTCAGTTGTTCATTCACATACCATCCCAAGGGAAAAGGACCATATCGAATCGCTCTAGAAATAAAATAAAATAGGCTTAATTATAGCAAATTATAAAATAAACCGTCATCCGGTTGGCCTAAAGCATGTTATCCATTATATTAAAAAAATGTTAATAAATTAAAACTTTAACTTTACACTCTTTCAGCTGCATCTCCATGGAAAGTATTTGGCAAAGCTATTTCAAAAAGTCCAATCTCAAAGTCCCGACAGTTTGATGTGCACTGGTTTGTTGGTACGTGAAGCAAAAAATGTCCATCACCATTAGGAACTTCTCCAAGGTGTTTTAGATCTTTATATTCTACCTAGTAAATAAAAATAACTTACACTTTTATAAATGTTGATTTTCATCTGAAACACAAATTTATTAAATTAAATTAAGAATGATCATTAACATTTTGAGTAAATGTAAATGTACCGAGTTTGCGGTTTCTCTGTAGCCTAGCAACTTGATTTGAACTCTCGTGTCTGAAGAGCTACTCAATTTTGTCTTGTCCCATCGAATGGTTATCTCCTTTGCATCTCGATCGTACCACTTTTTCTTGATTTCAATTGGGATACTTGTGCTCAAATCCACTTTATCTGGTAAAACTAGATAGAATAATTTAGTTTTTAATAATAATTTTTAACTTTAACACCAAAACTAATTCACTCATCTCAGCATGAATTGCAAATATCTGAAGCAGCTATTGTGGATCTCTTGCACTGTATGTTTATTACCCTGCTGGGAGGATAGGCGATGATGAATATTTTGATATCAATGATTGCCAGGATTTTGTTTGGGGGGGGGGGGGGGCTGTGCAGTTTGGGAGGGGCTGTGCGGAGAGTTTTATATAAGAAAAAATTGGAACGCAATGATAAAGAAGTATATTTCATAATAAAATTTGATTTTTAGATTTAATTGGGAGCCCCCCCTAGCCCCCCCCCCCCGGCTACGGCCTTGTCAATGATTAATGATGTAAGTAATTCATCATATTATTTGAAAACGAGCATAGGAGTAATAGTTAGTCAAGAGCTGACTGACAATCTTTTAGACAGGACAGATGCATACGAAAGGGAAATCAGCTCAGATAAAAGTAACATATTGTCAAAACAGGAGATGCCAGAAGTGCAAATATCATAATGAGCAATCAAAATCTGGAAGAGGTACAGAATTTCAAATACCTAGGTGCTGTCTTATCCAAAGACGGAAGCTGTGAAGCAGAAATTCTGGCCAGAATCAGCCTACCAACAAAACTCAGAATTTACAGATCCCTGCTTAAAACCATTGCCTTGTACTGCCAAGTTTTCTCGTTTCCATAGAAGAAATGCCAAAAATAAATTTAAGAATACTAAATCAGATAATCAATGAGATATTGCTTTTCTTCAACAGGGTCAAAGTTTTGGCATTGGATTATTGATTTAAGTTAGTGAATTCAGACCGTATTAAATTGTGCAAATTCAGCTTTGACTTTTGTACAATAAAGACATCAAGTTGTCTTATCAACCCATACTACAAAGCCACTGTTTGAAAAGTTTACTGAACCTCCTCTGGATCTCATTAAAAAAAAACATTATAATCAATGATGTACCTTGTGATGTTTTTCTAGTGCTGTGGTCCTAAGATTAAAAATGAATGCAATAATTAAAATCTCTTGTCTGTTTATATTTGCTTTCCTCTGACACATAGGCCTAAACAGTATAAAACTGAGCTATATATGCTTGCAAGTGGATGTCGTCCAAATTCTTCGAGGGTTTCTCAAAACAAATATATTAAACTAGTAAACAAAGGCCCGGTACCCGAACCGGCTAGTAGGCACGCAGTTGGAGTTGAAAACGGTGATAGGCCTATATATATTTGAGCGCTATAAAAGTCTATATACAAAAGAAGTATATCTATGTCCTCGAAGTGGCACCAAAGAACATGAACAGATTACTGTAGCCAAAATACATTTAAAATTAAAACAAAGCATTAAAAAAAGTTTTTATAAAAATGCACTGAAAAGTAAAAAATAACTACTTTATTATGCCATTTTGCAGCACGAAGGCACGATACGGCACCCATCGGGAAATGAAGTCATAGAGGATTTTTTTTAACATATTTATCGGCGCTCCCATTCTGCAACAAAAAAAAAATTGTACCATCGGGACGTCATAGATTATTTATAGAACGGCTTCCCCACACGGACGACAAGATAGCTGCTTTATATGTGATATATTTATTCTAACGAAATGTAACTAGAACAAATTTTTCACCGGAAGATCGGCCAAGTAAGTAAACGAAACGGATATTCTACATAAAATATTTCGCATTCATGTTTGTTATTAGTTTTTATCAACTATATGATGTATCGACTATCCCTTTACTCTACATTTTTCTTATAAAATAATAATCGTTTAGCAAAAGTCATTGTTATAATGTTCTACTACAACTACTAATTATAATTTTAGATTCCCGTGTTACCTGGTGTGCAATGTCAGTCTGATGATTCTGCGAATGCACTTAGACCAGTGATGTATTGGTAAAATAAGAAGTAAGGGAACACATAGTGGGATCAAAAAAAAAAGTGGGAGTTGTCGGGACATGAAAAAGTACTGGAGGAACGCGTTCCGGTTCTGAAAAAAAAAAAGGTAAGGGAACGTCGTTCCACTGCGTTCCTCTCCAATAATACACTACTGCTTACGACTGATGCTGATCGATTTTCTGTACGAAAAAACATAAACCTGCAATTAACAGAAAATACTCCTTTAAAGACTGCTTTTCGTAAAAACTCACAAGTAAATGACCATACTGCTGGATTCAAAGATAGACTTTCTACTTCATTTTTACAGCTTCACATAGCTGAAAATTAAATAGTTCTTTAGTTTATGTTGACCGTAGTTGTGGTTGAAAAAAATGTTATGAACTGCACTTAACATAGGCTCTTCGCCTTAAAAATAAATAAGTATTGAAATAGGTTTAACGATGTCATAGATCTAACTAGAAAACTGGTTTATTGCTCAAATTCATAAAACTTCAATAAATAAATAATCCACATAAGATGCACGGTCGTTGTCATTGTTATTGTTGAGGTGATATCAATATTCATCTTTTAATAAAGCATTTTTTTTTCATTTTTTTTTTCAATTGTGCGGTGCGTAACTTAAACATTTTAAATCTTGGGTCATCGATCATTTAAGTTTGAGAATCACTGATCTACAACAATGATTAACAGAACATATTCTATTAATATTCCCTTTGTTTATCATGGACATGCGCACAAAGGGGAACTTATCAATAGTTTTTAATAGAGATGTTCCAAGAAGGCTACCATGCAAGTACAGGTACGAGTACAAGTATACTAGCTGCAAGTATGAGTAGGCCCACATGTCCACACGCTTTTTGAAAAGTTGCGAGTACGGGTCCAAGCAGGGCTCGATTTACCGCCGGGGATATCCCCG
Source organism: Bulinus truncatus (assembly GCA_021962125.1). Classification (NCBI taxonomy): domain Eukaryota; kingdom Metazoa; phylum Mollusca; class Gastropoda; family Planorbidae; genus Bulinus; species Bulinus truncatus. The sequence continues at coordinate 300,439 of JAGDYQ010000165.1, forward strand.
GCACTGAGACCTGTCATCCCCGGCTCTGCTTTAGCTAATATATCCCAGCCGGGGATGAAATCATAGACACTGAGACCTGTCATCCCCGGCTCTGCTTTAGCTAATATATCCCAGCCGGGGATGAAATCATAGACATTTAACCCCGGCTCTGCAGATTTTTTTGTTCATTCCCGGCACTGGTTTTTTCTTAAATCAAGCACTGGGTCCAAGTACCTAAAGTTGAAGTACAATTAGATGTACATTCGTTTTTAAAACTGCTAGTACGAGTACCCAATGTGCCAGTACAAGTATTTAATGTGCAAGGACGATTACAAGTATCAGAACTTCGAAAGTGTACTATAAGGGTTTTAAGTACGCGATACCTGATATTTAAAACAACACATGATAAACGTTATCAGCAAAAGAAAATATAAAAATTACAAAAAAAAAAAATACTGACCGACGGTAATGACGTTTTCAGCAACCCAGTTTTTACGGTCCACTGACCAATACACATGAACGGGCCCAATCTTGGTCATCAGGGGAACTGGACAGCTGCCTCTTAGCTCATTAGTCATAACTCCTTCAGTAATATGTTGGTCATCTCCGAATTTGCAGTAGATTTTTGAGCCTGAACTTTGGCACTGACCGGATACTTGCAGTTTTTCACCACCAAACATGCCCACCTCTAAAGGGTAAACTTCCAGCATTCCTGTATGAAGTAGTTTTTAATTAGTTACAGGGGGATCGATAAATGGCATTGATACTGATGTATAAAGAATTGACATAATAAACTTTGTAATATTCTCCTGTCGCCATATGTGTCAAAGTAGAACAAATATAATAAAACATAACACACGTTATGGAAACTGAAAGCTATAAATGTATCATTCAGGGGTGTGTTAAGGATACTGTGGGCCTAGGGATGGAAATTGAAAGCTAAATGTATAATTCAGGGGTGTATTAAGGATACTGTGGGCCTATGGCTTGATACCAAAAAAAAGAGCCAAATATTGCGAACAAAATGACTAAACATATCAAAAATGTGAGATAAACCTTTACCTGAGGGACTATATCTGTTCTGGGTTAAGGCAATAGCGTTGTTGAGCCAATGGTTAATACACCCTAGTAACCACTAAAGTTATTAAAATTCCACGTTCCGCACTCAAAGTTGGTGTCATTTATAAAAATAAAATCTGTAAAATGAGTAGTTTAGCGGGGGGGGGGGGTGGTCTTAAGGATGTTCAGTCCGCCTGAACTGCTGGTTTGTTAATGGCGCCTGACATAACGTCAGGGAAGAATGTGAACTAGGCTTGGACTATCGTCTACAATGACTTTTGTTTTATAAAGAAATATCTTACCCTTTTTAAATAGGAAAATTATACTCAAATTATTTATATATTATAAACCCAATATCAATTGATACAGAAATCTATAGGCAGTAACGTTGGGAGGATATTTGGTTCCTCCGGGGGAAGAGGGGGAGCGATCATTAGTTTTGTCACGCCCTTTAGAATTGAAATAGAAAGTTTTTTGCCTTGAGAATTTTATGTTTGTGCCATTTAGCTTAAAATAGCTACTTTATCTATCTATCTATCTATCCGTCTGTGCTTATACAACTGCATATTCTTTTCACCCCCCTCCCCAATCCCGTTAAGCCACTGAAGTTAAAATGACATTCTCCCAAGAAGTCACCAGAGGAATGGCTATGCAGTGAAACCAGTGGTGGTTGACACATCCCCCACCCTCAGTCTTGTGAACAAGAGTTGAAATACCTATAAACCTAACTTGAGAGGTGGTGTTAAGAAGAAAACACATGTTCGATAAAGAGCTACTTTATCATTATGAAGTCATTGTTCTATTCAGTTGCTCCACAGGTAAGCTTCTGACCTGTCTATTAACTCACTTGTTGACATGAGGACGTCACTATCTATTTTGAGCTATCTTAGTAAAGGTAGGGAATTTTAATGCTACATACTTTTCTTCCTAATAAAATTTTGTTTCATAATTTCTGTAAAGGGGAAGTTTTAAAAAGTGATGTTCTTGTTTATTTATTAATTAGACCAAGCGGATTACTACAATACTACAAAAAGTATCAGTCCAGTACTTCATACAGTGACCCAACACCTTTTAAAAACACCATACAATATGAAAATAGATTATTTTTGCGATTGCATAATAGCAGGGTTGTGAAATCCCTGTACGGATGTGATGTTTATCTCTTAGATCCTATAAACCACTTGATAGATTAGATATATATATATATATATATATATATATAGAGAGATAGATAGATAGATAGATAGATAGATAGATAGATAGATAGATAGATAGATAGATAGATAGATAGATAGATAGATAGATAGATAGATAGATAGATAGATAGATAGATAGATAGATAGATAGATAGATAGATAGATAGATAGATATTTTGGGAGGATGAAAGGGTGGAGAGAGGTATGGATGTATTTTATAACGGTATCATAAAGGTAATCAAATAAGCGAGACAAGCAAGCCATGACTGACCAGACCACGTGAGCACATAGACAGCCTCCCAAGCCACAACATCATGGTGTACCAGCTACCTATAATAATATCTCACCTGCTTTGATCTCGGAGGGTAAACATCCACCACGTACTATTAGCTCATCGCCCACGTTCAAGATGAACCGGCCCTGGAGATCGCTTCCTTTAAAACTTGGCAGCTCATTGATTCTGGTAAAGTTCAAAGTGTGGCCGCATTTACCGTGGCAAGGTATGACGTCATACCATCCGCGGCCGTACCCGCCATTAACGCCGGCCTGTAATGTAGAGAGCACTTATTTAGAAGTCAATAGCCATGTTATTTTCAATTGAGATTTTTTTAACTCGTAATATCTCCAAAAGATACATTAACATTTATTCAACAACGAATTAAAAAAAAATACTGGACAGCACCTGGGTTGAAATTAGGATAGTCAACAGTAAAATAGGATTTAGCTGTGGGGGGTGCACTTGTTGGGGGCCCTTACCCTTAGTTCCTCGCCCTTACCTTTAGTTCCTCGCCCTTCCCTTAGTTCCTCGCCCTTACCCTTAGTTCCTCGCCCTTACCCTTAGTTCCTCGCCCTTACCCTTAATTACTCGCTCTTACCCTTAGTTACTCGATGGTACAGTAATCTGCTATAGTAGGACTACTTAGTAACTGGTGGGTTAGGGGTTGTCAAAGAGGGTCCCAGTTAGTGGAAATGTTCAAAGGTCTAATATTGCCAGGTGGCAGCCCTTTCTCTTTATGTTTTTTTTTTTCAGTCTCCCATTATTATCTTAAAAGGTACATTTTACATTTAATTAAACTGTCGGGGTGGTAAGGTACATGATAATAGTTCTGAATGGGGGAGGAGTCTCATTTTTCATGACAGGTAATGTCTCTACGTCTGCCCTAAGATGGGTGAAGTACATTAGTGTTGACACATGAAACCTATGTCTTCTGCTTCAAAAAGTCTTTATGAGAACGATTAATGGAATATTGACTAAACACCTAACAATATTATATATATATATATATATATATATATATATATATATATATATATATATATAATCCACTTATTGAGTAATCTACATATAAAAGACATGGTACTTGACTACATATACTGGTACTTAGATCACTCACTACATAAGTTTCGTCATAAGGAATGTTCATTTCCTTGTAGTTGAAGATGACAAAACTTGAGTCTCTGTTGGCTGCAATGACAGCCTGGAAAGTTGCTCCCTATAAATGAAATACATAGATATAAACACATATGTCAAAATGTTACATATCGTTTTGAAGGTGGCAATCCAGTTTTTGTCATAACCTAATCTATTATTAATGTATGGTGTAGCAAAAGTTTGTTATGATACGTGAATTCTATATACATTTGTAAGAAAAAAAATTACATAAAATAAAATTCGAAATTTTTCGAGAAATATGGGGGTAGTTGCGTGGGACTTGGTTATGTATTTTAGAAGTGGGTTAAATATAATGGTATTATGGATACGATAACCCTGCATGACTTTCATGCAAGATAACCTGGACTATAGCATATGGCAGGCCGTGTTAGAAAGTGGTGAGTAAAATACATAAGGAAAGGAACTGCCAAAATAATGCAACTGCAGTAGAATGAGTGTCTACTGATACCAAACTGCTGTACTGATACCAAACTGCTGTACTGATACCAAACTGCTGTATTGATACCTAACTGCTGTACTGATAATCTAACTAGTGTACAGATTTCTAACTGATGTACTGATATCTAACTTTTGTTAATCAACGTATGAATGACAAGTAATTAAGCTAATTTATCCATTATGTGTATGTATCTTGTAATACATGAAGTTATAATTCATAATATTTGGTGATCACGATTCATTTTGGGTAGTTAAAAGGTCGTCCGTTTATTACGGTAACAATGTTAAGCAAATTTTAAACAATACCCCCTTCGCCAACACCCTTTGTATCAGCATATGTGAAACTTTCGGTCAACCAATAACATTCTGTCTAAAATAGTTTTACCCACCTCCTATACCAAGGTAAACTTAGGGATCTTCCGATGTAATATAAAGGAATATAAACAAGCAAAAATTAAGCCTGTAAAAACAGGACGTTTTAGAGCATTTTCATGTATAAATAGAGAGGGAAGAAAGTCATTTTTAATAACTGTTACAAAAATAAATAATGATTACGCCCCTTTGTTTAGCTTATAATCTATATATAATATATAAGCCCCTTAGGAACCCTGAAGCCCGGCCCTGAGAGGTCATATCGGGAAATGAATTTTTGATGTGCACATGGCAGGCCAAGACCTACAAAATGATATATACATCATGGGTCTAGAACTTATGGTTGCTGAGATATAGGGCGCTCCTTTGTTAATATAGCTTATATAGTAAAAACGGTACATAATAAGCCCCTTTTTCGGCCCTCAGAGATCAGATCGCGAAATGGACCAAGGTGTTTATTTGGCAGGTCAAGACCTACAAAATGATATATACATCATGGGTCTAGGACTTATGGTTGTTGAGATCTAGGGTGATGACGGACAGACAGACAGACAAAACGGGGACAATAGAGCATTTTTTTTTCGAAAATGCTCTAAAAATGTACATTATCCTCATAAACTACTACGCTTCTCCTCCTAATTATATAAATTAGACCTAGTCTACAATATTTTTTTATGCATTGCAAAAATAATACTTCATTCACTGTGATATGTACATTTTAAGAGGCCGCAACACATGTTTCAATTATTATTTGAATGCATTTTTTTTTATAGAATGAACTTAATATTATCTGGTCTTTTTGAATTGTAACAGTCACTGTAGCTCTTCAATGAGGAAATTAAGTAAAGTATCGCTTTCTTTTTTCGGGTCCAGCTCTAGATATTGTTCCTATCCCTAACCCTATCACTAACCTTATCCCTATCCCTAACCCTAACCCTATCCCTAACCCTAATCCTATTCCTAGCCCTTAAAAAATAGTCCGTCTAGAGCGCTAGAGCGCTGCGCTTGGCTGTATCCGTAGCCACTTCGTTTTTCGCGATTAATATCGAAACTTTAAATAAAAGATGTGTTACCTCATAATACAGAATTAACGGTTATCGTTTGGTGATTTCACCGCGGCCCGCTGAGGGTGGAGGGCAGGGAGGTTGATTATTTACATTATGGATTGTTTTGATTTACAATGCCCACTGCCGCTCAACTCTTACTTAACCTCGTGGCCATGAAAAGTCGCACCAATTAATCCCGTGAGAAATACACAACAGTTAAAAAAAAGGGGGGGGGGAATAATTTTAATGTTTCTAGGGTGGCCCAGTACCATTTGATCCACGGACTTGTAGCGGTCCGCGGGGGGAGGGGCAGTGGTGCAACCAGCAAAAAATGCTGGGGGGGGGGGTGGCTCACATATAGAAAAAAGACAGTTTATATAGTAAAATATGTATGATGATTTGGTCTGGGGGCGGCTCAAGCCCCCCTGCCCACCCTCCCCTGGTTGCGCCACTGGCGAGGGGGGAGGGTTGGAAACATTGATATAAAACATATTTTGTGCAGCTGCTTTTTATTAAGTTGTACAAAACTACGAGAAACTCTTTAAAAAATGTACAAATAAATACTTACGTTTTTAGAAGTTTGCTGTTGGTGACTTCATAATTTACACCCATACGTCTCTCCCCCATGTCAAAATAGTCAAACATTTTCACCCCCTCTCTTTTACACCCCCTCCCCCTCCCAGTCCCGTATTTTCGAAGCACAACATGAACGACCCCCTGTAAACATAATTCGTTATCGTATGAGCATAGATGATTGTAACATAAAATGGATGCAATGCGTCACACTTACCAAACACTGACTATCTTTAGTGCACACGTCAGCATGAGATTGGTGGGCAGCCACATTGTGCCAGGTCACAATCACTACAATGGAGGTGTTAAAAAATGCTGGCGGATTGATCACTGTGGCTGGCAGGTAATTGCTCAGATCTGTAGGCGGGCAGAGATCGCCAAAATATAATGAATATATGAACACTTCATGCGGTTAAATTGTTGATTGAAACACAACAAAATACAATGAGTTGCATGACTTTTTATATGTCAACAGCATACAATATTCGTCATTGAGAAAACACCCAGTGCATTGAACGGTGTCTTGTGCAAGGACGGTATACCTGATAGTTTACATAACAGTATACATAACAGTATACATGACATTATACCTGACAGTATAATGACAGTATGCATGACAGTATACGTGACAGTATACTTGACAGTATACCTGACAGTATAATGACAGTATGCATGACAGAGTACGTGACAGTATACTTGACGGTATATAAGACAGTATACATGACAGTATACCTGACAGTATAATGACAGTATGCATGACAGTATACTTGACGGTATATAAGACAGTATACATGACAGTATACTGACAGTATAATGACAGTATACATGACAGTATACGTGACAGTATACTTGACGGTATATAAGACAGTATACATGACCGTATACCTGACAGTATAATGACAGTATGCATGACAGTATTCGTGACAGTATACTTGACGGTATATAAGACAGTATACATGACAGTATACCTGACAGTATATATGACAGTATACATGATGATATATGACAGTATACTTGACAGTATATAAGACAGTATACCTGACAAATATCTGACAGTATATATGACAGTATATAAGACAGTATACCTGACAAATATCTGACAGTATACTTGACAGTATATAAGACAGTATACCTGACAAATATCTGACAGTAAAACTGAAAGTATATATGACAGTATATCAGACAGTATACATTACAGTATACTTTACAGTACATCTGACAGTACATCTGACAGTACACATGACAGTATACATGACAGTATATATGACAGTATACATGACAGTATATCCGAAAGTATATATGACAGTATATCAGACAGTATACTTTACAGTATATATGACAGTATACCTGACAATATATCTGACAGTATACATGATGGAATATATGACAGTATACTTGACAGTATACATGAGAGTATACCTGACAATATATCTGACTTTATACATGATGGTATATCAAGCAGTATACATGATGGTATATCAGACAGTATACATGATGGTATATCAGACAGTATACATGATGGTATATCTGACAATATACATGATGGAATATCTGACAGTATACTTGACAGTATATCTGACAAACGTAATGACTTTTATTTTAAAAAAATCTAAAACTCACACGTAGCCAAGTACTTATGCTCGGAGTAATGTGGGTCACTGGGGTCTAGTTTGGCAGTGTCAATGACTCTGTAAAAGATTGCTCCTTGGTATTCATTTACATCAGTTGTATGGAGAGGATAACCCCTGCGCAGACAGAAACAAAACATCGTCAGACTCAAGCTAAATTATCCCATGTTGTGTAGACGTTTCATACACTACCCTCTGTTCAGTAGTTGGGAACTTTATCAGTTCATATATATTAACTTACTGTATATCAATTTTTTTTTTTACAATTCTCGGTCCATTATGAAAAAAACTCGACCAACCTGTCATTTATAAACTGTTTAGTTTTGTTGCACATAGAAAATTATTATTTAATAATTTATTATGGATCAATTTATTATTTTTCACCGCCCCCCCCCCAGAACTTTTGTTTACAATCAACCATTGAACCCCCCCATTTTGAGAACCACTGAAATCAATCTATGTGTTTTTAAAGTCTATTTCCTATCCGTCTGTCTATTTACTATCCGTTTGTCTATTTCCTATCCGTCTGTCTATTTCCTATCCGTCTGTCTATTAAAATAAGCTGTAGAAAAAAAAAGTACTTGTAATAAAATGGTGCGATGAATGGTTGATCATAGACAGGGTTTCGAACACCATCCCACCATCTCAGGCCATCTTTGTAGCCAAACGTTTTATCAAAACTGATGATTCCGTCTGACGAGATCTGTAGTAAAGAAAAAACAAGCAATTAAGCCTGTTCCATTCTGGACACAGGACGTGTTAGCGCATTTTCATGTTATGTATCAGTACGTTTGTTAGCTTTCAGTAAATATTTGTAAATTTTGGAAATGTTTATAAATTCAATTGTGTAATGCATATATCTGTAAAAAAAATATTATAAAGACGTTTCTTCATATTTGAAAAAAAAAATATTTTCTCTTAAATCTAACTACAAGTGGTTTGTGGTTACTGAAATAGGACTCATATTTGAAAACATTCGAAATTGTAGTCATTTAATCGTCCGAAAACTCCGTCAATTGTTGCATAGCTCTGATACTTTCAATTAAACTCAGAACACAAGCTTACTATTTCATTTGATGAGTTTCTTAATAAATCTTGGTGAAACTACGTGCTGCAGTATTTCGCACCAAATGAAAGGGTTATTGAACGTACAAGGTGTATATATAATATATAAGCCCCTTAGGAGCCCTGAAGCCCGGCCCTCAGAGGTCCTATCGCGAAATGAACTTTTGATGTACACATGGCAGGCCAAGACCTACAAAATGATATATACATCATGGGTCTAGGACTTATAGTTGCTGAGATATAGCGCTCCTTTATTAATATAGCTTATATAGTAAAAAACGGTACTAAGGCCCCTTTTACGGCCCTGAGAGGTCAGATCGCGAAATGAAAAAAAGTCATTTCTTGGCAGGCCAAGACCTACAAAATGATATATACATCATGGGTCTAGGACTTATGGTTGTTGAGATCTAGGGTGATGACAGACAGACAGACAGACAAAACGGGGACAATGCTCTAATGCTCTAAAAATGGAAATAAAACATATTTAGATTAAAACATTGTCATTGTTCTACAACTTTCTTCAAAACATGTTCACTGTGTTTTATAATCTATTCTTATTTATTAAACAATTTTTGCCAGTAGGATCATTACATTTTGGCCTGTCCATTGTGTTCAGTTCTTTATTTTTGGGCCCGGCCTGCCCTACGTGATCTTTCAAAATAGAACAATGACATATAACCGTGCTATGTCAGCTTTCAATTTTTCAATGTGGCCAGGACCATTGGATATATGTGTATGTATACGTACATTCTGTTCTGTGGTACATGGTGTTGGGTGAATGTGTATTAGAGAGCTGCACGGGGCTGTATTTTCCATCCAACCCCACCCGTCCCCGCATAGTTTGAACCACCCCCCCACCTGCTCCCGTCAAAGCCTGTTCCGTCCCCACCCGTACAAATCCGTACCAGTGTGACCTCATGACAACATGTTTAAACTGGTTACAAACACTGGCCCTAAATTAAAATTAAAGACACAATGATCAGTCAATTCATATTAATATAAATGAACAAGAAAATGTATTTAAGAAGAAATGAATAGGCAAATTGATATTTAAAAAGAAAATGATGCCGTAAAATTATATTTAATAAATAAAGACCCATGCATTACAAGTAAACACATTTCATGAGTTCAGACCATGTAAAAATGAAGGAGCATTAATTGTATCGGAGCTAACTGTGATGCTATCAACTGTATCGGGGCTAATTGTGATGCTATCAACTGTATCAGGAGCTAACTGTGATGCTTTCAACTGTATCAGGAGCTAACTGTGATGCTATCAACTGTATCAGAGCTAACTGTGATGCTATGAACTGTATCAGGAGCTAACTGTGATGCTATCAACTGTATCAGAGCTAACTGTGATGCTATCAACTGTATCGGAGCTAACTGTGATGCTATCAACTGTATCGGAGCTAACTGTGATGCTATCAACTGTATCGGAGCTAACTGTGATGCTATCAACTGTATCGGAGCTAACTGTGATGCTATCAACTGTATCAGGAGCTAACTGTGATGCTATCAACTGTATCGGGGCTGATTGTGATCGTCTCTCTTTAAGAACGCGTCCTGCTGAAGAAAATGTTCTCTCTGATGAAGACTACCTTGATGATGGTACACAGCTACTTCTGAAAGATTTCTCCGTATTGTGTATATGACGAATTTGTCTGTCAGTAGATCAACATGTGTTGGCCACTTGCATCATGATATGATTACCCTGATGTACTGACAGACTTTATCAGAAGAACAATACCATTAGATCTTTGAAGTTGTTGAACCAATGCCGAGAATGTGAATTAGAATGTGTTTATTTCTGTGCATATATGTGTTCAGGCCTGGGGAAAAGGTCCAGACGATACAATGCTTGCAGGCCCCATGAAGTTCAATAATGCCCAAAAGATCAATAAGTTTCCGTTACTTTAATTATGATGTTTTTGCTGTTTTTTTAAAGTAAAAATTAGCTATAAAATAAACATACATCGTTGAGATTTTCTGTAACCTAATGTTTGACATAAGGACAAACCCATAGCTTGTGTTGAAACCAGTGTTCTATTTAAGAAAAAAACCAGTGCCGGGGTTGAAAAAGCATTTTCTGCAGAGCCTAGGTTTCATCCCCGGCAGGGATATATTAGCTTAAAGCAGAGACAGGGATGAAAGTTCTCAGTGCCGGAGTTATCCCCGGCACTGAAATCGAGCCCTGGTCGAAACGTAATAGCTCTTAGCGACATAATGTAATTGTTATTTGTTATAAAACCCTTACATGTAATGTTTTGTAACTGGTTCCGAAAAAGGAGATGTTGAAGGGAAGTTCGATGATACTGTTAGATGAGTCCAAGTCTGTGACGAGCGTGTCGCCGTTCTCCGTACCGTAGTTAAACAGGGGCCTGCTTTGCATGGGTGGTGGCGCATCTATGGTTATAGTAGCTGAAACAGTAAACAAACACATCTATGGTTATAGTAGCTGAAACAGTAAACAAACAGATCTATGGTTATAGTAGCTGAAACAGTAAACAAACACATCTATGGTTATAGTAGCTGAAACAGTAAACAAACACATCTATGGTTATAGTAGCTGAAACAGTAAACAAACACATCTATGGTTATAGTAGCTGAAACAGTAAAGAAACAAACACATCTATGGTTATAGTAGCTGAAACAGTAAACAAACAAACACATCTATGGTTACAGTAGCTGAAACAGTAAACAAACAAACACATCTATGGTTTTAGTAGCTAAAACAGTAAACAAATAAACACATCTATGGTTATATAAGCTGAAACAGTAAATAAACAAATAAACACATTTTTTAAAAAATACTATTGCATCCCATCGATTCCCTATTAGCTGCGCACTTGTGCGCTCACATAACTCATCTAGCACGCGCGCACACATCCCAATCGTTTGCACGCCTAATTAACGATATGCTGCGCACACATAATTGTTTGCAAGCTTATTTAACATTACGCTGCGAACGCAATTTTTTAAATTCCTTTCAAAGCTGCGCACTGCAAGTATCTAGATAATGTGGGATGAATTAATTAGAAAGTATCTATTATTTTTAGAGCATTTTCAAAAAAAAATGCTCTATTGTCCCCGTTTTATCTGTCTGTCTGTCTGTCATCACCCTAGATCTCAACAACCATAAGTCCTAGACCCATGATGTATATATCATTTTGTAGGTCTTGGCCTGCCAAGAAATGACTTTTTTTCATTTCGCGATCTGACCTCTCAGGGCCGTAAAAGGGGCCTTAGTACCGTTTTTTACTATATAAGCTATATTAATAAAGGAGCGCTATATCTCAGCAACTATAAGTCCTAGACCCATGATGTATATATCATTTTGTAGGTCTTGGCCTGCCATGTGTACATCAAAAGTTCATTTCGCGATAGGACCTCTGAGGGCCGGGCTTCAGGGCTCCTAAGGGGCTTATATATTATATATACACCTTGTACGTTCAATAACCCTTTCATTTGGTGCGAAATACTGCAGCACGTAGTTTCACCAAGATTTATTAAGAAACTCATCAAATGAAATAGTAAGATTGTGTTCTGAGTTTAATTGAAAGTATCAGAGCTATGCAACAATTGACGGAGTTTTCGGACGATTAAATGACTATAATTTAGAATGTTTTCAATTATGAGTCCTATTTCAGTAACCACAAACCACTTGTAGTTAGATTTAAGAGACAATAATTTTTTTTCAAATATAAAGAAATGTCTTTATAATTTTTTTTACAAATATATGCATTACACAATTGAATTTATAAACATTTCCAAAATTTACAAATATTTACTGAAAGCTAACAAACGTACTGATACATAACACGAAAATGCGCTAACACGTCCTGTGTCCAGAATGGAAAAGGCTTAATTGCTTGTTTTTTTTTATTTGGACCAAAAGATTATAAAAACAATAATAAACAATACATAAAAAAAGCAAACGATAACAATATAAAGCTGTATAAAAAAAATCGAGCGAAATTAGTCAATTAATTTTCTTTTTGAACCATTATAATTCAAAAAAAAAGTAGCACATTTCAAATTTGGAAATGTTTATAAATTCAATTGTGTAATGCATATATTTGTAAAAAAAAATTATAAAGACATTTCTTTATATTTGAAAAAAAATTATTGTCTCTTAAATCTAACTACAAGTGGTTTGTGGTTACTGAAATAGGACTCATAATTGAAAACATTCTAAATTATAGTCATTTAATCGTCCGAAAACTCCGTCAATTGTTGCATAGCTCTGATACTTTCAATTAAACTCAGAACACAATCTTACTATTTCATTTGATGAGTTTCTTAATAAATCTTGGTGAAACTACGTGCTGCAGTATTTCGCACCAAATGAAAGGGTTATTGAACGTACAAGGTGTATATATAATATATAAGCCCCTTAGGAGCCCCTGAAGCCCGGCCCTCAGAGGTCCTATCGCGAAATGAACTTTTGATGTACACATGGCAGGCCAAGACCTACAAAATGATATATACATCATGGGTCTAGGACTTATAGTTGCTGAGATATAGCGCTCCTTTATTAATATAGCTTATATAGTAAAAAACGGTACTAAGGCCCCTTTTTACGGCCCTGAGAGGTCAGATCGCGAAATGAAAAAAAGTCATTTCTTGGCAGGCCAAGACCTACAAAATGATATATACATCATGGGTCTAGGACTTATGGTTGTTGAGATCTAGGGTGATGACAGACAGACAGACAGACAAAACGGGGACAATGCTCTAATGCTCTAAAAATGGAAATAAAACATATTTAGATTAAAAACATTGTCATTGTTCTACAACTTTCTTCAAAACATGTTCACTGTGTTTTATAATCTATTCTTATTTATTAAACAATTTTCGCCAGTAGGATCATTACATTTTGGCCTGTCCATTGTGTTCAGTTCTTTATTTTTGGGCCCGGCCTGCCCTACGTGATCTTTCAAAATAGAACAATGACATATAACCGTGCTATGTCAGCTTTCAATTTTTCAATGTGGCCAGGACCATTGGATATATGTGTATGTATACGTACATTCTATGGTACATGGTGATGGGTGAATGTGTATTAGAGAGCTGCACGGGGCTGTATTTTTCATCCAACCCCACCCGTCCCCGCATAGTTTGAACCACCCCCCCACCTGCTCCCGTCAAAGTCTGTTCCGTCCCTACCCGTACAAATCCGTACCAGGTGAAATAAACACAACCTCATGACAACATGTTTAAACTGGTTACAAACACTGGCCCTAAATTAAAATTAAAGACACAATGATCAGTCAATTCATATTAATATGAATCCCAATCGTTTGCACGCCTAATTAACGATATGCTGCGCACACATAATTGTTTAGTCAATTAATTTTCTTTTTTTGAACCATCATAATTCAAAAAAAAAGTAGCACATTTCAAATTGTAGAGAGAAAGGGGAGTTAAGAGGGCCAAGATTTTGCTGTTTTTTGCCCTTGTCAAACAAATGGGTTTAGTAAGTAGAATCAGTGGCACCGAGAGCCAACGCGGGCCCCAGGGCAGGACATCATTGCGGGCCCCTTAATAAACAATGAGTCGTCGTGAAGAAATTGACATGGCCAGTGCTGCCGGGCCCCCTTTATGCCCCCCTTACAGATGCGGGCCCCCTGGCAATGACCCCCCTGCCCCGCCCCCCCTCTCGGAGGCCCTGTGTAGAATTATTGTAGAGATACTCACCTATGATTGTCAAAGTTGGGGGTATGATAATTTGTTTATTTGTTCTAGATCTTACAGAAAGTTATCCTCCAGATTGTGTTCTTTTTTTTTTAGAATTGATAAACTTACTGTGTGATGTGCGGTCGCATAGGGCGCTAAACTAAGAAACGGCGCCGAAAGAGAGCGGTTAAATGTTTTTTGCACTTTTCAGATTGGCAGGGGGGCGCCAAAAAATTTAACCCGCACATAGTTACGGCTTTGTACACAGCTGATTTTTTTTTTTAATCACCATATTGTTACTTAATTTAGACCTATTATAATACATGATTTAATAGCTTCAAATAGGCATTAAAAACTCCGCATAAAAAATAACTTTACTGTGTATAAACTCATAACAAATACTCGAACCTGACCCAGAATCTGTGTGCACAGATAAATATCTGTGTTTGTTTATTAGGTTTTCAATTATCTACAAGTCTACGACATAACACAAACATGTGTGTGATTTAGCTCCACTCCTTCAGTGGATCATTTGTTCAGTCCAAAAAAAATGTAATTTTTTGTTATCTCCGAAAGTACACAAGGTTGTTTCTTGCACGGGGATTTCCCTAATAATCTAGATAATAATTAGATAAATGATATACTAAATGACAATATACCTCGTATAAATTAACATTAGACGAAACAAACATTCCAAATATTGATTTTGAGCATATAATCTTTGTTTCTAATTATTGTCTCTGAACTTATATCATTTAAATGTAAGCAGTTAATATATTTTTTTTCTTTAAGCAAAGTTCATCAATAAAAAAATCATATGTCTGATTAATGATAAATAGTAAACACTGAGTTCGATTTTTTCAACAATAAAAACAATACATTTTTCTTTTTTTTAATTGATAAAGTAATGTTATATGATTGTAATCAGAATAATATCATATATATATATATATATATATATATATATATATATATATATATATATATCAACGTATTAGTCTAAATAGAAATAATAATAATAATAAATAAAGTATACTTTTTCAATTTAATTCCATGCGATATTTAACAAAGAAAAGATTTCCCGAGTTTTATAAGTGGACGCCATTCAAACCTTTGTTTTAGTCGGCCAATAGGTAGACAGAGTTGACTAAGCCATGAGCCATGTGTAAAACAAAAACAACGTGACTGACATGTTTAGTTTCTAAATACTAGAACAAGTAAAACAGGACAGTTGAGTAAATAAAAATAGAACAGTGTTTACTAACAATGCTGCAAACAATCTTTTTAGAAGATAAATAAAAAAAAACAAATACAGTTGCATACATTATTCGCTTAAATGCAATCCTTTTATTGAAATGTGGCTATGGTGAAAAATTCATGTTTAATTGAAATGTGGCTATGGTGAAAAACTCATGTTTAATTGAAATGTGGCTATGGTGAGACAGATCAGAAGTTCATAAAATGTGTTTATCCTCGAGTACTTTTTATGCAAATATTTCTGTGACAGACGCCAACTACTTCATAGTAATAGTTTGATTAGGTAAATGTAAGCAGTAGATTCAAACAAAAGCTATGACTTTATTAGGTAAATATGAACAGTAGATTCAAACAAAAGCTATGACTTTAATTTCATTGTTGCGCATCTGCGGATTTCTCCTAAATAGAAAGCGGGCGCCATTGTGCTCGGGTACTCGGCCCCTAAAATAGATAGACACTCTACGCAGATTTTCCTGTCTGAAAGTAAACGCCTCATCTTCGGTCTAATAATAAATGTAAGATTATGTGTACATTAAGGATGTGTACATCATGAATTTATCAACCGCATTTTAAAAAAAGCTGCATCCAATTGTAAATGGATGCTCGAAAACAAAACAAAACAAAACAATAAACCCAACGATTCATTTCAGACTAATGGTTGTTTACGTGATCTCATTGATTTGTCTGTCATACCCGTGTCCGCTTCCTTCTCCCCCTAACGTGATACCTGTAAGTGTGTTAGTCAAACTTAACACACCATCATGGGACTGATACCGGGGACACCACACCGACATGGGACTGATATCGGGGGATAAACGTATCCCTTCACTATATCCCCTTCACTATATAACCCCTTCATTATATCCCCTTCACTATATAACCCCTTCACTATATCCCCTTCACTATATAACACCTTCACTATATCCCTTCACTCATAAACCCCTTCACTATATCCCCTTCACTATATATATCCCCTTCACTATATAACCCCTTCACTATATAACCCCTTCACTATATAACCCCTTCACTATATATCCCCTTCACTATATATATCCCCTTCACTATATAACCCCTTCACTATATATCCCCTTCACTATATAACCCCTTCACTATATATCCCCTTCACTATATAACTCCTTCACTATATAACCCCTTCACTATATAACCCCTTCACTATATAACCCCTTCACTATATAACCCCTTCACTATATCCCCTTCACTATATAACCCCTTCACTATATAACCCCTTCACTATATAACCCCTTCACTATATCCCTTTCACTATATCCCCTTCACTATATCTCCATCACTATATCCCCTTCACTATTTTTCATCCTTTTTATTTATAGATATTTTGATATGCGCCCGTCTGTTATATCGTGTCACAGGTGTAATGTAGGTATATGAAATTTGAAGTTTATCTGCTATACCGAGCATCTCCATTGTTTGATTTCACTTTTATGTGAAAATTGTCGAGGTTCATACAAATTTCAGTTGAGTACTAGACATAACCTATTGTATCTCTATAGAATGCCCCGTTAAAAATAGTGGGTAGTTTTGTACCTCTTTCTACTTCGTCGACTTAACGTATGGCCTTGACGATTAATTGAAATAAGAATCTCTCTAAATTTCACAACAATTTTTATGGTCCTTTGGAGTATTTTGTTCATGAAAAGTTTAATAATGATATTAACAATATCATCAAAACTTGTGACCGTAAAATAAAATTTTACAATAATGTTCTCCAAACCTCAGCTGAAGTATTATTCTTAATGAATAGTGTAATCTGTATGTATGTACAACATACATTCTTGTGTTGTGATAGTTTATCTATGAACGTTTTGAACAAACTGTTTTATGTATACTGCACTCCCAATTTCCCTTTTTAAAATTATATTTTTTATATTAACTTTATTATAAATCAATATTGATTTCACCAGTTTAGGCTACGCATTAGTCTACTAATTAGTCAATGTTATGAGTGTTAAAAATGTAGCCTTTGTAAGTGAAAAATACCCAAGTACCCAGAACACCACAGAACTACTTATATAGTACATTTTTTGAAAATTATCTCAGGTATTTCTGATTTAACTTCAATTATCCCAAATGCTAATAAAAGACAAATAAGTCTTTCTATAGTTTTTTTTTATTAATTTTGCTAATCACTATGGATAGAAACCTACATTACCTTCAGCAGTTATGAAAACACAAATTAGACAAGAAAAAACTAAAACGCCGGCTTCAGTCAGCGCCATTTTTGAAATAAAACCACTAGTCCACACTAGTTTTATTTTAATTTGAAACACGCCGAAGAAGCAGGTCAGCAAGATATCGAGGCTGGAGATAAAGTCCCACAACGAGAATTAAATAAATAGATTTCATTCAAACCTTGGCAGGTCCATTTTTTTTTATCAGTCGGTGAGATTTTACCTGTGAAGTTAACACGGATAACGAAAACATATATAGGCCTATACGAATTAATTCTGTAGCAAGATATTGGAACACTTTCCCTAATTAGTTTCATAGAACATGATGAGTCTTATGTAATATGATTATACACATCTCTACGTGTTTGAAGAGAAAAAAGCTGCATGCGACACACAAAGAAAGACAATCCATTAAATAAATAAAAAGATGAAAAGGTAATTACAAAGATTGATCGATACTTAGATTGGTTTAAGCCCATTTAAGATTCAGTGGCGTCACTAGTGGGTTGCGGGCCGCACGGCTGACACCAACATAGGGGTGACACAAAAATGAACAGTTCTAAACTTCATAGCAGAAAGAACTCGTTCTGGTCGGGTTTATAACCGATCATAGTCAAAAACTTGAGCAGTAGCAAAGGATGCCTCCATGCAGAGAAGTAGCAAAGAATCCCATCATGCAGAGAAGTAGCACAGGATGCCATCATGCAGAGAAGTAGCACAGGATGCCATCATGCAGAGAAGTAGCACAGGATGCCATCATGCAGAGATGTAGCACAGGATGCCATCATGCAGAGAAGTAGCACAGGATGCCATCATGCAGAGAAGTAGCACAGGATGCCATCATGCAGAGAAGTAGCACAGGATGCCATCATGCAGAGAAGTAGCACAGGATGCCATCATGCAGAGAAGTAGCAAGGATGCCATCATGCAGAGAAGTAGCACAGGAGGCCATCATGCAGAGAAGTAGCACAGGATGCCATCATGCAGAGGTATATGAATACCATTCAAAGCAGCTCGGATCAATCTAGAGTTTTTTTGCAAACGTTCCAAAAATAAGGACGCGTGTAGTCACGCGATTTCATGAAATTGGAGACGTAGTTTGCAAACTCATTTTAATGAAAGTAGTTCATTAATACTATTGGTTATTATCGCTAAAGCATTTTAAAGTAAATTTTCCCAGGTCTAGTGCAAGAAAATTCCAAACATGTACCATTGCTCATGGTGGAAGTCCTGAGAGGGGGGGGGGGTGACACCCTGAATTTTCCGCACTGAGTGACACCAACCATAGTGACATATTAACTATTAATGGGTTGGTTATAGTGTACAGTTCTTACATTCTCACATCCTAGACAACTGCCCCACGACTATGAAGACACCACGGAAGACATGGGTAGATGACTGGATGGAGAACACACTGTGTTTTGAGCCTCTCGCATGCAGGCTCTTTTCCCCCCCCCCCTCCATTACCACATTCACCCCGGGGGGGGCCCGCCCGGGGGGGGGCCCCCCCCCCCCCCCCCCCCAAAGCGCTGGGGGGGGGGGGCCCCCCCCCCCCTCTGCAGTCGCCCGCATTGGGGATATCATTTGCGTAGACCTTTCACGACTCCAATTATTGTGGTAGATTTTCTTCAATTTATTAAATTCAAATAGCATTGAATAAAATCATATAATGTCCGTGCCTGTAAGAACATAATGTTAGTAAAAGCTTTGATGGAGACATCCGTGATTTACCCTACGACGTCAGACTAAATCCAACAATCATGGTATACCATATTAGTTTCTCATCTAGCTAGGCCATCAATCTTCATTGATATACTAGTATATGTTACTAAGTGATGTTTTTATGTAATGCGCATAGAACTCTATATGTTATTAATTGATGTTTTTATGTATTACACATAGAACTCTATATGTTATTAATTGATGTTTTTAAGTATTACACATAGAACTCTATATGTTATTAATTGATGTTTTTATGTATTACCCATAGAACTCTATATGTTATTAAGTGACGTTTTTATGTAATACACAAAGAGCTGTACTTACCTTTATTGGAGGCCTTAGACTTTAAGGACACCCCCCTTAAAAAAATGCCTCCTTCCTCTACGACACCCCCCAGATGTTAAATCACTGTATTTAGCTGTTTATTATGGTTTGAATAATAAAAATTCAGATACTGGTTCTCAATCTTTTTCGCGATTGTGCGAAAGTTTGTCCCCCCCCCTCACCCCTCACACGTGAGTTCGCGAATAAATGTACTTAGTCTCATGATGGAATTTTCTCAATGGTCTGGTGATGAGTCATGCTGCAAACTGGCGCCCTTTGAGTCATGCTGCAAAGTGGCGCCCTTCTTCAAACTCTTGGTTGTTTTTTAACGAAAATTTTATGTTGTTGCCTACCCCCTGGCCTTAGTACAGGGTTTTTTTTAGGCCATCACCTAGTTTGTCTAGTTGTTATGGATAGTCGAAGAAACAAACGGATCTGTACAAACACCTGTAACACTGAAATAAGTACAAACCATTCTAGGAAGAGTTATTTATGACCATTTTCTGGCATGGTATTTTTTGGTTAACAAGAAAAGAAATGTTGTTTTATAGCACTTAGCACCGTTTGTTAACTAATTCTGGTGTATGAATTCAAATACAAAAACAAACAAAAAAAAAAGAAACATTAAAGATTTGATACACACATCAGCAAACCGATAAATATATGATGACGAGTTTTTCTATTTGAAGTCCCAGATAAAGAAAATAAATTGAATAGGACAAGATGGTTATACATGAGCTATAGCACTTTGATGACCCCACCCCCGGTCTGTCAATGAAATTTTCAAGTTTTTACATCTACTTCGGACAAAAATTAAGGAAATATGTTTGTAATGTTATATATTTCTGGCCTTAGAGATGTAGTATTTGGTATCAAACTATTGACCTCGTAACGTCTACACAAAACATTCAATCCGATGAAATAATGGTGCGCATACAACTTTGTAAGTTGTGACATCCTTGTACATTCAAGTATGGACCATTTAGGCCACTAAGTGAAATGGACAGAAAGGCAGTCCTAAAAATAAAAATAAAAGCATCAGTCCTAGCTTGTTTTTAAATGTCAGCATTGATTATATATATATATATATATATATATATATATATATATATATATATATATATATATATATATATATATGCAGTCAGCAGCGGAGAAATGTACAAGTAAAACCAGATCGCTTGTGAGATTTATCAGCACTAAACACCAAAACACAATCGTTGTCTTTGACAGAATATTGTTAATTCATTTTTTTAAGGCCTTGGTGAGCTGAAACTTTTAAAAACTGGTGTTTCCTTCTTTGTTTTTTGTTTTTTTTACACACATGCTCTTTAGCGATTGTTTAAAATAAATTGTAAAATGGTTGCTGCTTTACCCCAGAAACCAAATTTAAAAAAAAAAGTAATTAAAGTTTCTTTAGCCCTAAAAAGACCATGAAAAGCAGATGAAGTGTAGTATTCACTTCTTTCTATAACACAACATACAAAAAGGTATAGCGTGGCTTGCACAACGGTTGTTAACCTTTTTTTCTCAATGGATGCGAGAGTATGTCAGCGGGTACCCCTACATAATAAGTTCGCGAGTAGTGTTGTTCTCGTTGACGAAAACTAAAACTAAAACCTTCGTTGACGAAAACTAAAACTAAAACCTTCGTTGACGAAAACTCGAAAATGTTGACTTTTCGTCAACGAGAACTAAAGCTAAAACTAAAATTAGCAGCAAGACTAAAACTAGACGAAAAATGAAATTATTACAGAAAAAACGAAATAAAAACTGAAACTAAAATATAGTGTTGCTTTCGTTCACGAAAACTAAAACTAAAACCTTCGTGAACGAAAATGTTGACTTTTCGTCAACGAGAACTAAAACTAAAACTAAAATTAGAAGCAAGACTAAAACTAGACGAAAACTAAAATTATTACAGAAAAAACGAAATAAAAACTGAAACTAAAATATGACCTGGGACTAAAACAACACTATTCGCGAGCAAATATTTCATAACAGAATTTGTTCACCTTACTAATGCTTAACACCGATTGACAAACGCGGGCACAACGCACAACCGGCTTTCCTTCCCCAACTGAAGTCAGTGTGGGGTCACGGGGTGGGGTGGGCTTGGGGAACTTTTAAAGAATTTTTACCAGGACCTGCAAAATTTCCTTGACACTCTCTCCCTCCCTCTCTCTCTCTCTCTCTCTCTCTCTCTCTCTCTCTCCCTCTCTCTCTCCCCCTCTCTCTCTCCTTCCCTCTCTATATCTATATATATATATATATATATATATATATATTATATATATTATATATATATTTATATGTAACCTACATGTATTTGTAAATTTTGGAAATGTTTATAATTATGCAAAAGTAAGGGGAGTACGTCATGTTGAATAACTGTTACAATTTTTTTTAAATAATGAGTTACGCCCCTTTGTTAATATAGCTTATATAGTAAAAAAAAAACGGTACCCTAAGAAGCCCCGGTATTCGGCCCTCAGAGGTCAGATCGCGAAATGAACTTTTGATGCACACATGGCAGTCCAAGACCTACAAAATGGTATATACATCATGGGTCTGGGACGTATGGTCGCTGAGATCTAGGGTGATGACAGACAGACAGACAGATAAAACGGGGACAATAGAGCATTATTTCTCAAAAATGCTCTAAAAATGTTGGTCCAGCCAATGGGAAAACGAAATTACATTCTTTTCAGGGACATTGCCGGTTAAATATTCGGAGATGCATAATACACGATGACCCAGAAATGCATGACAATAAATAATTATATTTACAACAAATGTTCTGTATAATTTATAATCAGTGTAGTACACTGGTGCTTGGCATTTATCAATGTCACAAATGGATTTTTTTTTAATGTAAGTTCGATAAAACCTACTGTCACTAAACTTCTAAAGGATTACAATAAAAAAAAAATCCGAAAGAAAAAAAAAGGTTTGGCTTAGAGTGTAAGGGGAGACAAAAACTTGAACTGATGACGTAATTGTGAACTATTCAGTCAACAATAAAAATTTCTCGAAATTAATTTGAGCACACATATACTTGATTGATATTCTAACAACAAAGAAATCCATTTAAATGCAAGTCTACAACAAACAAGACACGATAAAATTAGAGTTAATTTTGCGCTGAATCTGAGACATGCAGTTTTGTTATGCCCATTTATTAGTGTTATTCACCATAGTTAAATATGGCTGTATCCTTTCTTTAAAGCGTGCAATAGAGAATTTAATATGTTTCAAATTAAATAAGATAAATAATTTCAATATTATATACATGTATATGGAACCATACATTTTCATGACTTATACACATGTTTGCGAAATTTCATGGGGATCTATCACTAACCAGTGCTAACCAGTGCTTTTATGATTTCATATTTGGATGTCAGGTTTTCATGACCTCGTGTATGTGTGGCGGTAGTATGTCACTGGTTATTAGCGTATCAATCAAGCGTAACAATACAAATGAGGAAAGAGAGGTTATCCATTCAAGTATTCAATATTGAGCTCAAAGTTTTAAAACCTGTTCGAATACGTAAAGGGCTCCTGGCTTGGGGTACCCATCATGTGCAGTGATCTGCCATTCATGGAAGCGTGGGGAGTCTTTGGGGGAGCCCCAGTCTGGTGAGACTGTCAAGGGCCCAAGACTGTGGGTATGCTACTTATAAAAGAAGTTCCTGTTGGACATTTATTTTGCCTTTACATGAGTTATCAGAAGTGAACTGGGTTAAATGCCCCCCCCCCCCATTTTTAAGATTTATAGGGAACCAAGAATTTTAAGCGACGACCATGATTTCTTAGGATACTCCAAAATTCTGTTTCGGTCGTTTCTATTGGATTGTGTGTGTGGTGTCCCTGTAAGGATGAGATGAAATCTCTTAGAGACTATAAACCACTAAATGGGACGGGTTTTAGGATGTCCTTCTTTCATCCCCACCATAGCCGATAGTGCAATGGCCATGGAGGCACCACGGGAGATATATCCGGAGCTTGAGCTAAGACCTTAAATATTTTAGGAGATCGAACCAGGTACCTTAGGGTTTACAGGTGCGCTTTACCGCACGACCATCCGTCCCCCTATAGGATTGTGTGGCTATTTCAATACCCAGCAGTAGGGCGGAGGGGAGAGTGGTGTAGGTGCTAGACTGTCGACCTAACTGTACTGTTTTCGATCCTCGTTGAAACCCAGGGGAGTTTCTTATTTTCCAGGTCCTGGTGAAAGTTGCTGACAGCCCCACAAGTCGTCCAACCAGTTTTTTAAATGGGTACCTGACTTATGTTGGGGAAGTAAAGGCGGCTGTGCGTTGTGCTAACCACACAATCCCTTTATATGCCGAGGTTATAAAGAAACAGGTGAATTCTACACTTATTCTGCCACGATGTCGTTCAATTTACTTTTTGCGTATGGCCCCCAAGTTTTAATTTGTCTGACCCCCCTCTCCCCCAAAAAAACATTCTCGAATCTACCGTTTTTCTTGACGTTTCCCCAAATTTACATTTAGCATGTTGTGCATTGGTTTGCGAGTTGCGCGGCGCTGAGTTTCTGTGTGCGAGTTTTTCACAAGTGCCATTTGTTGCGTGTGTTTCAAGAGGCAGTTGTGATGTTGATCTAAAAGAAGGTGGACATATTGTGAACTATTAACGAATGAGACAAATTAGAGGCCCTACATGATCCTGTACACAACATTTAGCTATATGATCCTTTGTCTAGAGCCTTCAAATGTACATTTCGTCTAGCCCCCCCCCCTAACTTTTAATCTTAACAGTGTAGGTGATGAATAAAAAAATGCCCATTTATACAATTCTTTGTTTAATTCTAACCGTTTTCTTAACCCGAAACGTCTGTTTATTTATTTATTTAAGTATTTATTTGAAAAAAAAATTTTAATCGATTTTTGAGGCTCGTTTTAGTGATATATTTTCTTAAAATTTTGCATACATATTCTTGCTCCATGACAACACATGAATTAATTATTAATTTTGCTAATTTTTTTTTAACAAATACGAGTCAAAAATAGTCTCATAACTAATTAAGGGATTTAAGCGTCTGCTTAAAGCTTTATTAGTGTTTAATTGGGGGGGGGGGGGGGTTAGATGCACACTGACTTAATTAAACGTGATACGATTAAAATTTGTTACAAAATTTTTAAAAGAAATATATCTTAGAAAACGTTCAGTTTTAAAAACTCTGTCTTGTTGTAAAATCTTTTTGATGTGTCACTATGTCAAGACTTTGTGTCTGTGTTCACTTTTTTTTTGCATATATGGACAGGGAAATTAATGCAGTGGCTAACAAGTAAACTCAACGAGACCGTGACCACACGTGGGTGTAGGCCTATGTCTAACTGACCGCGATAATAATGGATCGTTGAACGCAATATAATCAAACTTACAGAGTTGGGGTGGGGGTGGATGGAGGTTGGACCCTTGCCCACCTGTGTGCGTAACAGCTGTAAACGAGTTTATATTTCAAAGCATGTTTAAAGAAATATCCGTGCTTCGATTTTGTATTGCATGACTTATGAAAGTTGCTCCCCTTCTGCTCCAGTCCTATATCTAAAACAAGAACACAGCACAATTGCAGTATGCGGCTACCTGTTTAGTTCATTAAACAATAATTTTTAAAAAGTGTATTCAATGCAACGATCTAAAAATGTATTTGTAACATAAACTTTTAAATGAGAACCAAATACTTCTGAATTTCTTGCGCTGTGACTCGGACTTATTTATCTATGGTCTCAATATACTAGAAATAACCAATTCAGTTTTATAAATTTATGGTGGCCGCATATCATGTAGATGAGAGACGCAATCCGGTTGTAAATAAATACTTTAAACGAGTTGCTCTATGCTCAATTATAAAATCTTAAGAAACAAAAGAAATGAAATGGATTTTAAAAAAAAAACTGGCTCATTGGGAGCTGCACAAAAGTTTTTCAAATAGCCAATTTGGCCACCGAATGTCTGTCTAGTCATTAGTTTTATGCTTACTGTGCCTAATTTTTTGAGACTACGCTATGCTATTCTTGTCAAATCTGATAATGGCCTCAATGCTGGTATAATTAAAAAAATCTGAAGCTGCGAAGCATTATTTATTACACAATTATGACTAAAGTTATCGATGTAATTATTAGAAATAGTATGTCTAGTACTCAGTGCATTTTTTAAAAAAAAAAAAAATAGGTGCCGGTACTCAGTGATGGATTGCCTAACTTTTAACTACCATTGCGCACCTCGATGCAAGCTAAATCACAGCTGCAAAAATACTATTTTAAAATAATTCAATTTTAACAAATCAATAATATAATCAATTAATAATAAACGTTAAAATACAAGAAAAGTAATAATTTTTCCCCACATTGAAAATGGTGCCGGTATGCCGTACCGGTGCGTACCGGCACAAAAAAAGCACTGCTAGTACTTACGTGAAGTACTTTTGCCTAACTAAGTAGCCTTAGAGCATTGTGGTGATTGGACCTACGGCTCAGGGGGCAAATAACTGAAAAGAAAACAAAGAAAAAAAATGGGCAAGTAGTTTGAGGCTTACATTCGCGATATTCATAGGAAAACAGCTAAGATGAGTGTGTGCGTTATGACTCTCTAAACATGTAAAGGATCTATTTTGGGCTCTGGGTCTTTAGGTCATTGAGGGGGGGATATCCTCCCTCCTGGGGGTGTCATTTCAAATTTGGCTGGGGGGTCAGGGGCAGCCCCGTAGCCAAGGGGGGGGGGGCACTGGGGGGCTGTACCCCCCCCCCGATTAAAAAAGAAAAAGAGGAAAAAATAAAGAAAAAGTAACTAAAATGAGAAAAACTGCCCCCTTGCTGGGTCTTGGTGCCCCCCTGCTTACTTTGACCTGGCTACGGGCCTGGTCAGGGGGTGAATTGGCAGGCACCAGTGATATTTCAGTTCTAAAAATAATTTCAATTCTTATTTTTATTCTATTCACTGTAATTAATTTCTATTCTTATTCTTATTCAAGTTCTGAAATAATTTCAATTCTTATTTTTATTCTATTCGCTGTAATTAATTTCTATTCTTATTCTTATTCAAGTTCTGAAATTATTTTAATTATTATTCTTATTCAAGTTCTGAAATATTTTCAATTGTTATTTTCATAATCAAGGGTCAAACAGTCGAACTTCACGAATTTGAATATTCATAACAACTTTATTTCAATAAAACACTTTATAGCTATCATATAGATAGTTGCTGCTATCGAGTATCAACTATCAAGTTCTACATTTTTACAATCAACATTATCTACATAAGAAATTAAAAATGAGTCAGCTGGTCATCAGACACTATGTTCCAACAGTTTGAGTTTTGAGTTATCAGTGATAAAATAAGAACAAGCTTATCACAGTTGAGCAATGTTCTTGTTTAATTTCAAAAAGACCCTCATTTCAAGGAATTTTTGCATTCTATTTCGCCTCCCAGTGGTTAACATTCCACACATAGAAAAGATTCGTTCTACGTATGCCTGCGAAGCAGGTGCCGTTAACAAATCCTCAGTGATTTTTTACAGTTTGCTGTAAGTTGCTTTTCTGTTGTGCCAGAATACCAGAGAATCCGTTGTCGTTGTACAAGTATTCCTGTCTGTAGTGTCTGTTACATACCGATTCAACTGACATTGTACAGTGTCCTGACTTCTAGACGCAGTTGGTGATGAAGTTAAGGCATTTTCAACAAGCCGGGTAGCGAGAAACTTGAACCTTTGCAGTGCTGGAGGAGGTGAAGATAAACCAGGTTCCAATGAAATCTCAGATGAAGATGAGGATGACTCTGAACCAATTAGTGTATAGATAATCATTTTTGCTGCATTTAAAAATGGTGACAAGTCAGGTGAGAAAAGAACATCAGCAAGGCTAGGATCAAGTAGGCATGCAGCAGCAGGCAAAGGATTAAAACTGATACATTCAGGATTAAAAATGAATTCAAATCTGCTTCTAAAATCACGCAGAAGCTTGCTTGTTAGGATCTTCGGTGCTGGGGACTGTTCAAGATGACATTCCAGATTTACCAGTGATGGGATGATAGTAGTCAGTGATTGGGTGTCGGACTGCAGAATATCCGTCTGTACCGCAAATGGTTCCAGCAGGGTGACAACCTCTTCAAGCCTCAGCCATTCACTTGGAAGCAAGGAATCCATGCCTGCAATATGCCAGAAAAATAAAACTTCAATGGGAGATTACCCAAAAGAAAGTCTGTTACCCAGTTTGTCAAGCATAAATTTTAGTTTAAAACTTGAAATCACAATGACGGAATTTACAAAATGTCAGAACAAACAAAAAAGACAGAAGTTACAGAACAAACAAAAGTAATATTATACAAAGAATTACAAGATACATTCCTTACCAAGGCCAGTCAGAATCTCGTTAACTGCGTTCTTGATTGTGATTAAACGTTTGATCATGGTATAGGTGCTGCTCCACCTTGTGACATAGTCAGAAATAACTGTTTTTCCACAAATCTTTATTAACTTCTCTGTAGCAGCACCTGATTTTCTGATGCGACTGACGAGATTACGAGTCTTGGCTAGCAGGACATCGTAATGGCTGTAAACTGGTTTGATTATGAGCTGTAAAGTATGTGCCAAACATGCCAGCCATCTTAGCGGCACGATCTTAGCGGCACGTGTTCTGGAAGATCAAGTTTGTCTTCCTCGTTTATATTCTCAGGAGCATGGCCATCATCACCATCTGAACTTTCTGAAGTGTTACTGGTTTCAACTTCTTCATCCTCAACGTCGCTTTCTGACACTTGGTTATCATTTTGTTCCTGAAATAAGACGAACATATAACCTTGAACAATTATCTACAATTTACTATGAACCCAGATTTTTTCCATTTCATCAGTTCAATAATCAATACTGAAAATTTTGTGAGTAAATTGACCACGAAAACAAAAGAATCTATCACCAAAAGAAGAAGTACTTTACCACTTAAGCTGATCTCAAAATTTATAAACACAAAAACAAAATCCACAATTATTCGGAAATGGAAATGAAGTAAAATGCCGCATTATCGCATATGACCAATAAAACATTCTCAGGAGCTATATTCCATAATGTGAGATTGCTGTCAAGACATGCTGCCAGTCTTTCACCGGTGTGAGGATGTTCAATCTCGGTCAAATTCAAAAAAGCATGAATCGGAGTAGACGTTTCTGGGTCAAAAAAACATGCTGAAATTCCAACGAATGAAGATGACAATCCTGGCTTCGACCATCCATCAAGGCATATGATTATCCAGCGTGCTCGATCAAGTAAGGCAAACCGACTTCAGAGTGAACTGTTCAGTAAATTTCTTGTTCATTGTCGACGACGCTAGAAAGCAATAAACATAAATATCTTAAAGAACAGTGGTGGCTAATATTGTGACATTGTTTATTTGACAAAGTCCATAGTTAACTTTAAAAAAATTACAGCCAAGCCAGAAACTAAGATATGTATAAGATATAAGCTATGTATAAAGCTGTTCATAAAGAATATGAAATTATGAATTTATGAACTGCTAAGTACTTAACACTTAAAAAACTAACCAGGAAGAAGGAACTTTGGATCAAGTGTTTTAATCATGTGTCTGAATGACGGCTTGTCAACCACTGTGACCGGATAGCAGATGTCTATTAACATGTCCATCACACTGGACAAACGCTGTTGATACTCCTACGACTCTGTTGACCAGGATACGATTTTACGTTGAACGCAATCAGCCAATGTCTGAGTCGCATTTTTGCAGACCGTCGTTTTCTTTGGTTTTGTCTTTAATGATCTCGCCTCGGTTGCTTTAACATACTGCTCATACTCCTGCTTATGTAATCTGTGGAGATGCGACAGCATATTTGTACTGTTTTTACCCGCCAACAAAGCACCACACTCGCTATTAGTCTTCTCAATAACAACTTTACATTTCACTTTCCCTTCCTGCTCCATATATGTAAAGTAATCCCACACCAGACTCTCCTTCTTTCTTCCAGCTAACATCTTTGATAATGAACTCATTGTCCTCAAAAAACAAACTTTACGCGTCCAAAACAAGTATAAATCGAATAAATAAACCGGCGAAAGTTTTTGAACCGGAAGTAACCGATCATGAAGAAATGCGATTCTTTAGCGCTTTTTACTACAATACAAATTACGGATTTTGACGGAAATGACTGGACGAATGCGTCAACACGGAAACACGGAATTCGGCGCAAATGGCGGAACATATTCCACGCGATATTCGTTCAATAATAATTTTCGTTATTATTACTATTCTTTTCATGAAAATTAATTTTTATTTCTATTCTATTACCGTTCTCAAAATAATTTTTGTTCTTATTTTCGTTATCGTTAACGAATTTCAATAATGTTCGTTCTTATTCATATTCTCGTTAACGTAAATATCACTGGCAGGCACCCCGGCAAAACATTCTTTTCGAACGTAAATAATTAGATAACGCGAACAATTTGACATAGGTTTAATAATTTTTGTCATTTTGATTTTGGCTGGTTTGGGGTGGGTTAATCGATGAATGAAATTGTTTAAAGTAACTAGTAACACTAGTAACTTATGAAAAACGTGATTTAAAAAAAAGAAAGAATATTATTAATTATTTATTTCAAACTACAAATGACACTAATGTGCAAAAAAAAATATGTCTGACAACACAGGTCATTTTAATAATGTACTTAAAAAAAGAGTTTTATATTGATTAACCTGATAGATTAAAAATTATTTGGAGCAAAATAATCAAAAGTAATTTCCCCACCTCCCTTTCCCGGCAAATAGTAGCTTCACAATTAGAACATGACCGCGATCATAGTCACAGCACTTTCTTATACTGTATTTGACGCAATACTTTGGCCAATAATTCGCTATTCGTTAAAAAAAAAATGATTACTCGTGTTCATGATTTTAAGAATCATAAAACATAATTAAATTATTTCTTTAAAAGAAATCATTGATATGCCTACTTTTTTTGGGGTGGGGGGGGGGGCATTGACAATACCTTTTCAAAACAGTGTATAAAATCGTGATCCTAAGCGTGCGCTAGTTGTGCCCGTTATGCCTCTGGTCGTAAACGCAAATAATTGAAGAATTTACTTTGCATCGTTATTGAATGCTTTACTACAGTTTAATAACTTTATATATGTATATAATGATGAAAGTTCGTATATGATCTAATCATAAGTATTTCAATGTGGGGTTGTAAAACAAGCTAAACAATTAAAATAGGTTTTTAGAAGATTTCACTATTTTTTTTTACCGACAGTTTTATTCATCTGAATCTAGTCGTTAAAAAAAAGCGTTAAACTTTTTAAATTCATTCACAAAATGGCAGCAGCGATGGATGTTGACAACAATGAAGATATCGAAGAAGGCCCAAGTGTTTCTGGTGAAAGGGGAAGCAAAAAACGTTTCGAAGTTAAAAAAGTATGTTTGAGTAATGATTGAGTATTTAAGTTCTGTCATATTTTATAAATTATTTAATCATAAAACTGATATTTGTTTTAAACTGTTTCTGTCAATCGCATTTCAGTGGCAATGGCCTCAATGGGTGACTAGTTAGACTTAGATTTATATGATTATAACCATGAGTCTTAGACGAAAGGGGCTTAAGGAATTGATAAACTTCAAAATTATCTTTTTTTACAAGCGTTCTAAGTGTGGAATAAAAAAAAAATAAACGTTTGTTTATTTAAATATTACCAGCATTGCCTACACACATGCAAAAGTCAAATGTCATCTGACATTTCCGTCATTTACAAGTAATTTGAAGTATGTTGAGAGTTACATGGAGCATGGTGGCCACTTTACTTTTTATTTACTTATTGGCTTAAATAGCTTAAAACATATTTTTAATGAATATTTCATTTCGATATTAAGTAAATATTGTCTATTTTCATTCATAGTATAGTCACATAGTGTATACTATACTATACTTATTATCTTATAGTATACTATACTCTATAGGCTAGCCAGTTTCATTATACTGAGTATAGGTGTGGGAATATTCTGGCCATTTATAATTTATTATAATATAATTTATTGTAAGTTCATAAATTCCCTTTGAAAGTGGGATATAAAATTATATATTGTTATGGACAGGTTTTTTTAACAGGCTTAATTTTTTCAGCCTATGCAATAGTATACTAATGAATCAAATATATTTCATGATAACTATTCACTTCGTCGAATCATCTATACTATTTCTTTGTTTACTTGCCTAGATGTGCCCTGAAGTTCGATATCAACCTCCACCATCTATTTCTTCATGTAACACACTGTCGAAACTCTTTCCCACCCTTCTATCTTTCTACATTTATAGGGGCCTTATCAATCCCTTTTTTTAGGTGCAGCAATATATGCATATTATTGCATTTCTAAATGGTGTCTGATATATGACCTATGACATCCAATAATATAGGTTGTTTTGAATTACATCAGGGGTGCACAACCTTTTCACCCCTGACTCTGGCTATTAGCATAGCCACATAGCTTTTTTTTATCAATATATTAATGAAATTCTATATAGAACATATCATTTTTTTCATATCTGACATTTATCTCTCATACTGCCGCAGGTTGTGCACCTCTAAATTGTATCAATAGAATTTTAAAATAAAATGGCTTGCATGTATCTTAATATGTAGGGATTAATTAGGAGACAGTGCATGATTTAATTCTGCTAAAGCACATTATTGCTATACAAAGTTGATGCAATCAGGATTTAAAATCATATGATGCTGTATATCAGTCGTTTCACAATTTTATGTTTCATGACTATGAAAACTTTTGTTTTTGTGACCCAACCTTAAAGAAAAATTATGAACAAAATTAATAAACTTCTTTCCGAGATATACATCTATGAAAATGTGAATTTTTTTTAATTCCCTTAACCGACAAGGTTATTGGAAGAATGAATGAACCCATTAACAAGTGTGCTTTCAGACATGCTTTCTGTGGGCTTATAGACTTGGTGGCGCCCATCTCCTCTCCCTGTCAGAGAATATTTTTGGCTTTACGAAGGATTGAACCCTGTAGCCTTAGTATTTGTGTTAAGTTCACTATCAACTTCGCCATCCAGCCGCCAAATTTACATTAATGTAGACCAAAATGAAAATACTTGTAACAGTTTAACAATATCGTTATGGGTTTTAGACAAATTGTGACTCTTTTAACATTTATTAAAAATATTCAGGTTGACACATTTTTGGAGCTGTAAAAAGAAAGTATTTAGTATTTTAACTTGACAAAGTACATCATGGAAACCTTTTTTTTAAGAGATTTCAAAACAAAACTCTAGTTGCTGTAGAATAGGGGGAAAAAATTCAAAACATTTAATCTTGTGATTACAAATTCAATGTTTTAGTTAAAAAAAATTTATCAAAAAAGAAGCAGTTGTCCTTTATTCCAATTTGTAATTTAGCTTATCACTAGTGTAAAATATTTATTGGAATAAAAAAAAAAACAAATTTAATGTTCACTAACTGTCACACTAATTTTTATAGCATGTAGTTTTTGTTTAAATACTAAATTTACTTTTTATTTTTTTCAGTGGAATGCTGTAGCCCTCTGGGCTTGGGGTAAGTTCAAGTAAAAAATGTTAACATTTTAATTTAATTTTTTTTCTATTGAGGTTTTTTTTACAAAAACTACTCTGAATCTACTTTAAAAAAATGTCTAATCGCTCACTTTAGCCGTAGTATAAATTAAATTTTAATTATTACTTTTATCTCTTTTATCAATTTTTATTATTGCATTTTAATTTTTGTTTTTATTCAAGGGATCTTTAAGTCGTGAAATATGATGTGTTGATTTAACTATGTACTTTATACTATTTTAAGGGATCTCACTAATTAAACATTTAAAAAAGTATTTTATTATTTTTCTGCTTCAATAATAGTAAACAAATTTCTATTTTTAAAATTTTTTATTTTTTATCCATAATTTGCAATGTTGTGAATCTTATTACAGACATTGTTGTAGATAATTGTGCTATCTGCCGAAATCACATCATGGATCTCTGTAAGTATCAGCTTACAGCTCTTTGAGTTTTTTCATGTAACTTCTTTCATGTTTATAAGTTAATTATTAATACAAATTTTACTTTGATTAAAGCATTGGTCATATTCATGAGAAATATTTTTATTGAAGGTATAGAATGTCAAGCCAATCAAGCATCTGCAACCAGTGAAGAGTGTACAGTAGCCTGGGGAGTTTGCAATGTAAATATCAACACAACTTGTTATTATTCACTATTTCATTAGTTAATTGAATAGAAGTCTGACAAATTTTTTAACAAAGTTTGCAGTATTTTTTATCAAAAATGCGACCAGAGAGCAGCATAAAATAGTTCCATTAAAATATTGGCTAGCTTCATCTGATATTTTTAAAATGTATGCATAATATCTAAAAGAATATTTGTGGTCTCAAGTCTGTCTGTGTTAGATGGAAAGTATGAATCAAGAATACTATTTCCTGTTTAAAATATTAATCATGGCTTCTTGCCCGCGTCTTAATTCGATATTTGTTTTTAAAAAATCTCAAGTCTTAAATAGTTTCTGTGGTTTTTATTATGAGGTTTAAAAGACTTACATGTTGAAAAGTAATAATAACGTATTATCATTCAAAGTTTCAAAGTAATATTGTTTTTATTACAACAGATAGCATTTTATAATCGTATAGCGAAAACTATAGTAATGATAAAAAATTCTCAGATGATGAGAATAGCTCATTGTAACATAAAGTTCTTTTTAAAAGTCTATCTAATATAACAAAAGAAATTCTATAAAACTTCTATTCAAATAAAGTTCTCAGCTATCATACTGCATTTTTAAATTAAACAGTGCTTTGATTTATTTTTAAATTACAAAATAAGACTATATATTATAAAGACTTATTTTTAAAATCGTGATAACATGGATGTATGTCATAGCCGCTTGATTCTTATACAGTCAGCCCTGGTTCGGTTCTATCTCGCAGTTATAATTTTTTTTTTTTAAACTTTTTCATTTTTAAATAATTTATCCTTTATGTTGTTGTAAGGAAAAGAAACAACTAATTTTTTATTTTTCTTATTTCATTCCTAAAAAAAATTGGTCTCAAATCTGAAAAATAGTCTGTTCCTAAGCACAAAGGTATTTCAGGGTATACCTAGTATAAATTTTAAATGTAATTATATAGCTAAATGATCATTGTTTACATTATTATTTTTAAACGTGCTGTTTTATTAATTTTTTAAAATCTAAATATATGTGGGCATAAAAAACTGATGCGTAATGTTAAAATGTTTTAAAGTAAATACTTGTACACAAACTTTCCTGAAAAGAATACTTCTAAAATAATTAGAATGAATCATTTTTATCCAATGTAAAAAAAAACTCCCTTCAGCATCACTATCACTAATTTTTAAAAAATGGAAAAAATATGGCGAATCAATGAACTTACGGAAAATTACTAACAATCAAAGTATAATTTGACCGCTAAAACATTAAGCTATGCAAAATATGGTCTGTTTTGTTAAAGCTGGTCTGTGTTGTGGCAGCTGTAAACGAGATTTAGATTTCAAAGTGTGTTTAAGAATGCTTTTTGAATTAACACAATGTATCACAAATATTCCTTAGGAATTTTTAAAGTTGTTCCTTTGTTCGTTGAGTCATTTGCATTTCTTGAATTATTTTTTTTTTAATTTCTTAATCAAGTAATATAAGTAAAATGTCTAATAGTTGTTTTTTTTTCAAATGAATAAATAACTGGTTTTTAAGGCGCTGTTTATTTGTGGTTGATACAATACGCAAGCAAAAAAATTTTTAACACTGATTTAATGCTACAGTTAATTTATGATTTCAGATGCAGTGATTCAATTTAAGTTATACATGTATTACTCTAAATTGACTTCAGTTAAAATAATTTTTAAATTTCATATATTTTTTTTTTTGATACTTTTTAATTGAATTATGTATTCACACAAAAAGAATTATTCATATCTTCTGAAAATATTTTAAATTTTACTTTAAAAGTGATGATGTGGAAAGGAAGATTTGAATCCGTAAGTTGAGGTTGTTCTGAGATACTTTTAGCTGCCTATCGAATTAAGTTAGCAAACATGCTCATTATAAGGAGTTTTGTTTTTAATCCAACCAATATACTATCTGAGCAAGTTAACAATGATTTTGTTACAGATTTTTTAATATATATTTTAAGTTTTATGCAGGGGAAAGTTTGTCCCTGAGTATACAATTATTATATACCTGTAGCAAACAATGCATTTATATTTTAATGTGTATTTGAGTAATTTATAATTATTTAAAGTAACTATTAATTTGAAAATTTATTGTAGGGCAATTTTTTCGAAAATTATCTTGTTAATATTTTTTGTTGCATATCTGTCTGCTGTATATCCAAAGCAAGAAAGCTCTTTCAAATTTTAATGGCTTCTTTCCTGTGTCTTAATTTAATGAATGTTTTAAAAAAAAAATCTAATATTTTAAAAAAGTTTTTCACATTTTAGATGAGACAAAAGCCTAACGTATTAAAAAGTAACAAAATATTACCATTCAAATAATTTTTTTTTTTTTTTTGTCTTGTTTTTTTTACATAGACAGCATTTTAAATAATCAAATGGAAACAATCATAATAGAAGAAAAGTCTCAGACACTAAAATAGCTGCACTCAGCTGTATTGCTAAGAATCAGACATGAGAATTACCAGGGTTCAAATCTCAATCACGGTTAATTTTTTTTTAATCCCTTAGATTTTTTTAAAGGAAAAATAAAAAAAAGACAAGTTTCTAAATTTGGTTCATAACGTGAAATAAATGTACACACATTAATTACATTGATCTATTTATTATAACACCATAGCTAAAGTTGAACTACATGTATAGACTTTATGCTACACTTACGCAAGGTACAGCTAGTATTGATGTATGACTAAGTCAAAATTCTGTTGAAATCCAATTATTTGTTAAAAGAAATGGTTCCATAATTTTTATATGCAGTTTATATTGTGATCACATAACTGACTGGGGGATTTTAAACAGTTCAATGTAATATTTGTGATCAGCAAACTCTCAGTATTTATTGTAGTTAACGGGTGTATGTTTTTAAACGGGTTATCCCCCTTTGATTTTAATTCATTAGCCGTGCTCATATATATCTTTAAACACCATAGTGAATGTAACAAGATGTTGTAATGGAGCCGCATTAAACTCAAAGAAGAGCCTCGTGTGGCTCTTTATCATGTGCCACTGCCATGGTTGTCATTGTGATATTATAACACCTGTAAAGGTAGATATTTTCTTTCAGCAAACTCTGGGGTAATTTATAGAGCAGTGACTAGCTTTCAGTTACTTCATTGCATTTTGACAAATCAAAAATTTGCTATATACGATGTTCCAAGCTTAAGGAAAAATGTATCACACCTCTCTTACTGTGTTCATTTTTTGTCTGTTTTCACAGCATGCATTCCATTTCCACTGTATAACTCGTTGGCTCAAGACCAGGCAGGTGTGTCCCCTAGACAACAGAGAGTGGGAATTTCAGAAGTAAGTTATTGTCTGAATGTATGGACTGTGTCACTTTAAAAATTCCTTTATACAATGGTTCTCTTTGCATGTCTCAGCCTATTGTTATCACCGCATCGGTGTTGAAGATATTATACTCAATGCAGTTTTAATAGTAACATTTATTTAACTTTCTTTTTCCCTATCTTTTACCCTTTTTATTATTCAATTTATTTAGTTGTCCTAAAGTGAACCCTTTTATTTTTTTAGTATCCTCCCATTTATTTCTAAGCTGGATATTTCTTACTGAATCGACTCCTTTTCTTGAGAAATGAGCATTTTTTTTTAACCATAAACATTTACTTGTGTGAAGGGAATTTTAAAACCTCTACAAAATTCTCTTTCTGAAAATACTTCAGAAGTAATGTGTTAGTTTTTGCAATTACCCCAAAAAAAAAAACATAGAACAAATACTTTATACATTTATTTATGAATGGATGTAATCGCTTCTTTTTAATTGCTTCTGTAAATGTTATTTCTCATGAATGTCTTTGACCGTTCTTTAGCAACAAATATTTGAAATATTTAAACACTCAATTGAAGGATAAAAGCTACTTCACCTAGACGCTTTTGGCTTTAGAAACCAATGTAACCAATTCACAAGAAAGGCTAATGTGTCTTTGTACTCACTTTGACAATTTGCAGCATCAAAAATAAATCTTATCTTTGTGTAAGTGGCGGTCTGTATTGATGATGTGCCTGTCACATTCAACTCAGGAAAAAAAAAAAGCCTTATTTTACTCTCCTAAATTTTTAATGCTGAGGGAAATTCCATGCTTACTGCGTGCATTGTATTGATATTTTAGGCTGTGGTCTCTATGAATGGACATTGGAAGTTAGTGTTATTGTTTAACACAAGATTCATGGTCTTATCCAAGGCCACCATTGTCTTGTGTGTTTGATTACACCCATTCAGGGATTTATGTCCTATTTTCCTTGGTTGAGCCGTATTTTTTTTAATTACAACAATTGTGCCCAGCGTTACCACTTATTTTGAGGGATGCTGCGGCAGTGTAATAGATCACTCACTGCTAAATGAAAGGTCTTGAGTTTGATCCTCACAGCTTACACAAAGAAACCCGACATTTGTTTAGGAAAAGTAAATGGGGCTGGCAGTTAAAATAAACTTTATTTTTAAATTTCTGATTACCTTTTTTTTTTGATACACTGATGTAACTCCTTTTTAATTCCATTTATGCATTCACACAGAAAGAATTAGGGAGCTTAACTTGCGCCCGGGGCACAATACCTTTTTTAGTGCCCCCCCCCCATTCGAAAACCATGTAATATTATATGTAAAATATACCATTTGGCGCCCCCATTTGCCCACCTCTCACTACGCCTTTGGGGGCTGGGCATAGTTTGGTAGTTATCTTTTTTGAGGCCATTAGACAATGTCTTGGTGTAGAGTTTATTGATAAAATGTTCTGCTGTGGCGATTTTTTTTTTTTTAAATATAATTGGAGTGAATAAACTTTACCATTAGAATGTTGTAGTGCTGGTTTGTATTTAAAAAAAAAAGACTTCATAGGTCTTGTTGTGATACAATAAATAGTGCAACTGACAGATTGTGAGCCTTAGATTTAGATTCGGCCTTATATGGGTGTAAGGGTGGGGTGGGGGCTAGAGCAAACAATTAGTTTTGTTACCGTTAGGTAGCCAAAAGAAAACAAAAAACTGTTCACAGAGCGGGACACACCCATCTGGTGTCGAGACACTAATCTCCTGCACACTTAAAGAGATCAAGTCGACATGACTTTAAACTGCAAGGCCTGGCTCTTTCTAGGGCTGCTGCCAGCTCATCTTGCCCCCCCCCCTCCCTCCTCCCTGTGACAATCTTTACCAACTGGAACTCCTGTAGTCACACACTCTCATCAATCACAAAAACCATTTTGAAAGCAAATTACTGAACCCCGACGACGGAGCCTGTATGTGAAGGGGACCCCTGACATTAGTCGGCCCTGCACTGTCATAAATTATTATTTTTTTTTTTAAACCTCTGACTTTTCTAGCTCGTCAGCTAGTATCTAAGTTGGTGAGTGCCCCCCCCCCCCCCAAAAAAAAAACAAGTTAAAAAGTAAATGAAAGTGTACCGTGGGCGGCAGCAAATAATGGTGAAAGCGATTTCAAACTCCATCCGGTTTCGGGTAAACCCACTCCAGGTTCCCACGAGTGGCAGCCCGTGTTTCCCATCTTTAACCCTCATTCAATGACAGTCTAGCTGCTCTTGCTCCTAATCTTTTACTCAGCTGACTGTGTGTGCCGTGTGAGGGCCCGTGGGGTGGGGGTGGGGTGGTTGTAACTCAATCCCCCCTCGGTCTGTTGTTGTTATTCTGTTTTTTTTCCCCCCTCTTCTCTCTTTAACTTTATCCTAACGGTTTCCGTTCTCTTCAACTGTCTTTTGAGTTTTCGTTCAAGTTTTTGTCAGTTTTGAAAAACTTGAAAACATTTTTCTGTCTGCCATTGAATGTCTTGAACATGCTGCATGTCATTTTTTTTTTTTGCGTTATCGTTTATTCCCAAAGTTTTACCAGCTTCTCTTTCATCGTCATGCACTTTAGCCAGTCACTAATCTCTGCGTGCTGGCTGCAGTGGGAGGCTGCCGTAGAATTTGGGGGATGTGGTGGAGGGCTGGGGAGAGAGAGAGAGAGTGAAGATACTTTGAGGCTGTATGATCAGCTTAAAGGCAGATGCAACAGAATATAAAAAAAAGAACATAATAAAAACAAAAAAAATAATGTCTCCGCCACTCACCGTCTTTTTTACCCGCCCTCACACCAATCTTTCTTCCACGCCCTCACACCAATCTTTCTTCCCCGCCCTCACACCAATCTTTCTTCCCCGCCCTCACACCAATCTTTCTTCCCCGCCCTCACACCAATCTTTCTTCTTCTCCCCACACACACATACACAACACCAGGTCTCCCAGTTCGTATCATATGACGTGATCAGTTTGTGTCAAGATACATATGTGTGTGTGTCCGTTACTGTGTCCGTATGCTTAAAATCCAGGGCTCTCCGGTTGTCCTGCACACGGCTCGGGCATTTTTTAATTTTTTTTTTAAATTTGATGAGGCTAAAAAAAAAAGTTGTCTGTGCGGAAGAAGACTGATGGTTTCCTACAAGGTGAATGTAACCCGTTATACAAGTCTTGATTGTGATTGGTGCAGGTGGTGGGGGGGGGGGCTTGAATGGCTGCGTTAATAAAGTGATGGATGGTGTGTGTGTGTTTTTGGTGTATGTATGAATAAATGAATGACGTTATGTGCTGTGTGACTGAATGGGGGGGGGGGGGTGTTTGCACTGTTGCATGTGGTGCACACACAACCAGGGTTGTCATTGGGTCATTGTGACATCGCTGGAAAGGTTCAAGTCTCTCTTTCTCTCTCTCTCTCTCTCTCTCTCTCTCTACGGGTGAAATTTTACAACCAACAAGAACACACATTAAGTATACGTGGAGCATATTTTTGTTTAGCTGACTTGTGAACTACAGATCTTCTTGTAGAACACGGGCGGCCACGGTTGTTGTCGGCCCAATCGGAGCCGTACTAAACTTGCCCTTAGATTCGAATCTTAAGAGCCGGGTTTGGGTGACCATCGCCTTTACACCGGACATAGACTAATTGATTCTAAAACTCACCCCCGATAAATATGTGCACGATTTCTTTACGATCTCCGACCCTGATAAAGCGAACTATAACGGGGGGCTCACGAGAAGGTTCGGGAAATGGGAAGAAACTCGTAAAGATTTACTTCCAAAGAACCGACTTAGAACATTTTAAATTTAGACAGAAATTATCCGTTAACGAAAGACCAAAAAAAAAATATCCTGCATTCCCGATTCTATCATTACTTATAACTTTTTTTTCAAAATTAAAAAGAAAATATGAACGTGGGACATTTTGAACCGCGGGTCACAAGTTGTTCTTCAGTCTGATTGGTAGATCGGACCTTACGGATTGTTTATTTACGCTGCTTCATTGTTACCCAACAGTAGCCCTGCATGTTGTTAGTTACTTACCAACCTTACCAAATTACTTTATGTTGTTGATGTATCGGTTTGCTCCTCAGTCAAGACCTCAATAAACATCCTATGGAGACTGCCCCCTAGTCCCTACCCTACCTCTGTTTAAGTTATTGCGCTTGGCTACCTAAAAACATTTTCTTGTAGGATTTGCGATAGGTAGCACACAGCCTTTAAAACGTAGATCATTTGGGATAAGTAGCAAAAAAATTGGCAACACTGCAAGTGCCTTCCGCACGTCAGTTTTTGTTTTAGTATGTACGTGTGTTTGTTGTTGTTGTTCCGGTTCACGGAGAAAATGAACCTCTCCTTTCCCGTTAGATATCTGTGCTCTCACCCTTCTACCACACAATTCCTGTCTCTTGAGTGTTTTTTTTTTAAATCTGCTCTAACGGCATACTATCTGACGTGCCTACAGCAGCCACGTGATTTACTTCGCTGTTCTTTCTGTCTATCTATCCCCCCCCCATCCCGTCGTCCATTTTATTTTCTGCCCCTCCCTCATCTTTTTCTTTTTTTTTTCCTCGTCCTCCTCCCTTTATGCTTCACTCTCGCCTTGTATTGTGTCTCTGGTTCCATTGTGAAATGTCGTCGTCGTCGTTGTTGTGAGAGAGCCATTGTGTACATGTCCTCAAGTGACACAGTGTGTGTGTGTGTGTGTGGTGGGGGGAGGGGTTGAAGTTACCCTGCCTTCAATTGCTGCCTCTGGTGCCAAGACAATGAAGTGAAATCATTTCAACGTCATTTTTCATTCTCATGTTCCCCCACCCCCCTCCCACCCCATCCTTCCTTTCTCATGTGTCGTCCACTAGCACCTGCTCCTGGCAGCGTCCATCCATTCCCTCTCTCTCTCGCCCACAAAGAGTTGTTCAGCAACAGGCGCTTTTTTTTTCTCGTCCATGCATCACCTTTAGATATTTTCCCGCCAATTCTCCATCATACCCTGACCAGACGCAGCAGTTTTTTTTTGTGTCATGTTGAGAGTAGTGGTGGGGGGGGGGAGAGAGAGAAGGGAGAACGACAATGTGGATGGAATACGCACTACTTCTGTTCTGGAACGCAACATGGATGTATT
The DNA here is from genome assembly GCA_021962125.1 of Bulinus truncatus. NCBI lineage: Eukaryota > Metazoa > Mollusca > Gastropoda > Planorbidae > Bulinus > Bulinus truncatus. The sequence continues at coordinate 343,110 of JAGDYQ010000165.1, forward strand.
GTCAACCCACATTAATAACACTTGTGTCAAAAAAAGTGGGGTTTTTCCCCCATGAATATCTTCTCAACCTTTATTTAGTAACCAACGAAATGTTGTTGTTGTTGTTGTTTGGGAGGCATGGACCGGTGCTGTCAGGGTCATCTAAAGACTAATACGTCCAAATTATTCATTGCGATAACCAAATAATGGTTCATCATAAAAAAAAAATCGTTCTCTACAACATATTTTTTAGCCCCTCCCCCCCCCCTCCCCGGGGCCCAAGCGACTAGATCTGAATGATGTTAGCCTGGAGCTCGCGTACCTTGTATTTTTGTTTGTTTGTTTTCAACGTTAGACGTCAGTGACTGAAACATACATTCACAAAACCTGATTGCTGCCTCAGAGACGGTTTCTATGTACGTGGTTACTGTTTCGGTGTCGTTTGATTTGCTCTGCCTGTGGTGGTGGTTGGGGGGGGGAGAGGGGACCTACTGACACGCCCCGGGGATAAGAGACGGTAAACAAGAAAACTTGATACGGTCATTAGCAGCGCCCCCCCCCGTGTGTCTGTCTTGTCCAGATCTCTTCAATAATAATTAGGATCTGGCGGTGGTGATATTTGTCAGTTGTTGTTTGTTGTTTCCCCCCCGTTAATGACCGGGTATGTCGCTGGTGACATGCGTATGTCGCTGCCGTCCGTCACTTGACAGTTTGTGTTCATTTATACTCGTCTTGTAAATGAGAATAGCGCTCCCCCACCCCCGCCCGACCGGCTCATTAGATTGTTGCGATGTCAGCAGAAGCCTGTGTGTCCTGACGGTATCTCGGCATTGTCTGTGGCATTCATAGCAGTGGAAATTAAATTACCATGTATCGGTACACCGATATGTATGCCACTAGCGCGCCCAGGGTGGCCAACGCCTTGGTTTTTTCCCACAAGATCTCGGGTTATTTTGAGACCCTGCTTGGGTAAAATGTTGAAACTATTCAAAATATTTTCAAATTACATGTTTGTTTGTTTTTACCTATATACCTATCTTATAACATGGACTAACTCGTTTTCAAATCCACACAAACGTTATTTCAACAAAAAAAAATGTAGCCAGCCCTGTAGTCTCGATTTCAAGGCAAATGTCGAATATCTCTATACCTATAAGAGGCATTTGCTGTCTGTCTGTCTGTCTGTTCCCTTATAACTCAAGATCCAGATAAATAAATAATGTGAAATTTGTTACACATACACATAATTACATGGGGAAGGTTATAGGACAGGTTTCGTTTCATCTCGATGGGTAGTTTAATTGTAATTATTTTTTTTTATTTTAGTATTTTACAATATTAAAGTAATCTCGACGGCGCCATAAATAAAATTCCTCTGTGACGTCATTTCCCGATTGGAATAGAACTTGCGCGCTGGTGCTGTATTGTGCCTTTGTGATGCAAAGTATTGTTGTTGTTTTTTCATGCTCCCTGATTTGTACAGTTTGAGGAAGATAAAGGAATGAAGAAGGATTTTAGAAGAAGTGTGAAGCCATAATAATAAGTATATATATATATATATATATATATATATATATATATATATATATATATTTATAGAGAGAGAGAGAGAGAGAGAGAGAGAGAGAGAGAGAGGGGGAGAGAGATAAAGAGAGAGAGAGGGAGCAGGAGGAGAGAGAGAGGAAAGGGGGGTAGGAGGGAGGGAAGGAGGGGGAGATGGAGAGAGAAAGGAAGGGAGGGAGAGAGATAAAGAGTGAGGGGGCAGGGAGGGAGAGAGAGGGAATGAGGGAGGGGGAGGGAGAGAGAGGTGGAAAGGGGAGAGAGGCGTTATGGAGGGAGAGAAGGGGAGGGAAGGAGAGAGGGGATAGGGAGAAAACAGAAGGTAAACAGAAAACCTTGTTTTAAACCCGGGCAAAGCGGGGTACTTGCAACTAGTATCTTCATAAGATGAACATTGTGTGGGTGGGGGTATTCTTTTTGGTTGACGTTCAACCGATGATTTACAGATGCGTAGCTGGAGTTCTCACCGCCCGGGGATAAAGTAAGTTTTCTCTCCCCACTCCCCACCCTCTTTCACCACTCATTGTCCACTTAATACAGGGTAGCAGCATAATTGGGGGAGGGGGGGTGTCTGTCGCCCGCACATTCTGCGCCAGAAGACTGACATGTCCTACCCCCCTGCCCCCCCCCCCCCCCCCACTGCCGTAAAGTGCTCGACTGTTGAGCTGAGGGTCTCGGGTTCGATCTATAGTAAGAACCAAGTGAATTTTTCAGGTGGTGTTGAAAGTTGTTCCTTCCATTTCTCCCGTGGTGCCTCCAAGACCATTGGAACCATCGTTAATGGTGGGGATGAAAGAATGTCACTACAAAAAAAAAACAGCCCCACAGTGGTTTATAGGGTCTATAAGAGATGATATCTTTGTGTGGGTCTATGCTAATTATTTCCACAAAAACCTGACAGAGCCTCCGGGAGATCTAAAGAAATGTATTATTATTATTATTGTTATGAAAGTGTACATCATATGTCTAAATGGTTTACATGTGCATCTCATTCAGTAATAGCCCCAGGGACATCTGTTTGGTCCTTGGGTTGGCGGAGGGGGTGGGGGGCAGTGTGATTCAGACCCACAGGACTTCTCAGCTATGAGGTCACAACGGCCTACTTTAACGACGTTTTATGTTTCGCTTTATTATGTGAGCATTAATTGAGCAGGAAGTTGTGAATCACCGTCGTCTTCTTTTAGTTCATATAGTACACTGAATAAACAGTGAGACCATTAGTTCATATAGTACACTGTATAGACAGTGAGACATTAGTTCAAGTTTTGTTTTGATGTGAGTTAATGAGATACAGCTGGTACCAAACCCCCTTTGTGCCTAGGTCTTTTTATTATATTGCATCCCCCCCCCTTACCTTTACACAGTTAGGTGACAAGATTCTGTCATCTAGTAGCCATTAACCGATATCTAATTGCTATACAGTATTATTATTATTATTATTATTATCATTGTCGGGCTCTCGTGGCGCAATTAAACTGTTGTTGTTTAAGCGGTCACCTTTTTGCCCTTGGCAATACTCCTCCTTTGTGGCAGCCTTGAGTCACCTACCTCATCGCTGTCACTTGCATCAGTCGTCATTGTTTGATTGGATCCCGTCTTTAGTGTGTGCACATTAAATGTCGTGGTTTGGGTGCCCCCACGGCACAAGGTGCCTGGCGTCGACTGTCCCAGGTCCGGCACCTGTTTGTTTGTTGTTTTTGGAGGGTTAGGGGCTTTTTAATTTGTATACAGTTTCTATAGCAGCTCTAGGCCCCGTTTTAGACGCTGAAGTTGGGCTCCGCGCATTCAACTTTAACGATGAGTCGACCCTGCCTGTTTAGTGTCATGCATTAATGTGGGCAGATGTTGGTCCAATCTCATTCATCAATGATGACATGATCCGCATGAGAATAAAATTCAGAACTTTTGATTTTTTTTTATTATTTAAGAATCTCCAGTTAAAGAGAGTCTGATAGGACATTCTATTTCTTTTTATTTTTTTTTCATTTTTTATGTCATTTAGATCCACCAAGCGTTTAACTCAGCACGGAGTCTGTGTGACAGCCGTAAGCCTGTAGACATTTCCTGTCTGTATGGGTGTGTGACAGGCGGACGTGTAGAACGTGTCTGGTTTGGGTTGGTTGGGTTTTTATTTTTTGTTGCTTTGGAGTTCCCCCCCCCCTCCTTTTTTTGGTAATTTAAAGTATTGTGGAGGTCTGATGCCGGCCTTTACTTTGCACATGACGTCATTCAGCACCGCTGCCAGTGTGAACGGTTTTTTTTGTTTAACCAGATGTAGATTTTTTTGGAGAAATCAAGATATAATAAAATGAGATCAAATTGTAGATCTTGATCAATTTAATTTTGTCATTTAGATGTAGTCTTCTGATTATTTGCTGTGTTGTAAGTATAATCTGGATATGACACTTGTATTTTTTTTTTTTGGATAATTGTTCGAGAAATTAGTTGGCAGCCCTGTCCCTCAGTACACCCGTGGCTCGTTGTTTTCTGGCTTGTTGCCAATTGGGTTTCCGATCTCCTGATTCTACTGCGATGAATGAATTTCCGCGAAGTAGGATCTACGTCATCGTTAATAGACCATAGAATAAACATGCCTTACGGCCTATCCCAGCACGTTTTTTTTATGAACCATTAGGACATAAGATTAACACCCTTCAGTCAGCATTACACTCGGATTCTCTCAATTGGTTTTAGATGAAACAAGATAAAAAAAACGGAAATATGATTTCAAGAAATAATACTGACTTTATACACACTCGGAATTGTAGTTTTTTTTTTTTTCGTCAAAGTTTGATTTGGGGCGAAAACAATTAGCCAGGCACACAATTTACGCCACACATCATTCAGTTGTGTGGTCATCTAAGATAAATCCGAAGCAGCTCCTTCGGATCTTGTCGTTAAATGACAAGGTCATTTGTCACATGACATATTTAGATTTAATTTCCCAACAGGATATTTTCTATTTCATTTCAATTTCAAATCTATTCCCGTTGTATAATGTAAGCTAGTTGTTGTTTTGTATCTTTCTCACTTGCAAATGTGGCGCTTTCGTAATTAAAGCAGTCTTTTTCTTGTGTGTGTATATATATATATATTATACCGGCAAAGTGTGAAATCCGGCATTCTATAGAATGCCTAGGCAATGTATAGAATACCTGAATTTTTGAGGCAAAGTATGAAATAAATTGCTATTTCATACATTGCCTAGGAATTCTATAGAATGCCGAGTTCCCGTTCGGCAAAGTATGTAACTGGCCTTGTTAGGAACTAGAGTAGATTTAGAGACAGACGTTGTAAGATAAGAAGATATATCAGAAGTAGGAGTAATGCAAATAATGGTTGACAAGGTGACAGACGACTTAGGACAAGTTGGTTACCGAAGACCCTTCTTCTTCCACTGCCTGTTGCGTTTGCTTAAAAGAAACCAGCGGTGCTCATACATGTCGAAAGTGTAGCCAAAATGTTCATGTAACTTGTGGGCATTCCCCTAAAGACGATGACGACAACGAAGTAGAAGGTTATGGTGTTAGCATTGTGTGCACTGTTCGCTTCAATATTGAGAAAGCTATAAAAAAATACACTGGAATCGAAATCGAACCTTGAATTGCAGGCGAAAAGAATGAAAAGGGATTCGGACAAAAAAATTCCTCCTGCACCTTTGGGAGCCACTGTGCGAGTTCCGATTCCCGATGTTGACAAAGGGCGGGGAGACTCACGAAATCTGTTGGCAGTTGTTATGAGCATGACAGAAGATGGCTTTTACCGCCTTGGAACTGCACATGGAATCTTGAAGCAACTATATTCCCGATCAGAATTCAACGTATGTCTAAAAGATTTAATAAAAGCGGAAGACGTTCCTGGCCTTGAAATAGCTCTCCGATCTGCTGCTACTCCTCAGTCTACAGGAAGTGGCCAAGGATTCGTCAGATGTATATGCAAGACGAAATGCCAAACTATGAGGTGTCTTTGTGTGAAATAGAAAATTAAATGCAATTCAAAATGCCAGTCTAGTCTTCCCTGCTGCAACAAGTAGCTCATTCCAGTTGTGTTCTGCTTGTTTTCACCAGAAACAACATCTTTTTATTGTTTATCAATTCGTCACTAATTCGTGAAATATGAACATGACAGATCAAAATACGATGTGTTTTGAGTGAAAGAAAAAAATTAAGTACAGTACAATTTCAAGTGTGAATCCAGTCTTACCTGCTAAAGCAAATACTTCAATCTCAGCTCTGCTGTCGTTGTTTTTTTTCCGGTATGAACATCATATGCTTTATTTCACATTCATTCCATAATAAAATCCGTTTTCATCAATAAAGGCTTTTGTTGTTCTTTTCTGATACTTTGCCTAAACGATACTAGTCATTCTATACAATGCCTAGAAAAAGTACGCACAATTTACACATTTAATAATTTGCCTAAAACCACCAGGCATTCTATACATTGCCCATATATATATATATATATATATATATATATATGTGTGTGTGTGTGTGTGTGTAACTCACAAAGTTTACAATCAGACACTTCAAGTGAAGTGACTAGTCAAATAGTTTGTTAATTACCAAATAGAGAGTACATCGATCTAATTTTTTTAGTTCTTTTTTTTTTTTGTTTTAATCCTCTATTTACAGTTGGTTCGCGAAAACAACAGTTTTCTTTAGTAGGTCGCGAATCGTAAAAAAGTTGGTTAGAACCGCATGAGCCAATGTACTGTCAAGTCGTGTTTATCTGTACAGGAGGCTATTCCATTATAGACCCACAGTTGTCTCGCCCTATTTCTCAAAATATAGATCAGTGCGCCCCCCATAACACCACTGAAACACACTGTAAAGTAGTACAAAAACTAAATCTGACATGCGCACTAAATCCCTCATTCTGTAATGTAGGTTCTGTGTCCGCCCTGATTACCATTACCTGGAAATATTTTGTAATGTCCTAGTGTGTCCCGAGTCCCCCCCCTTCCCGGAGGGGCAGAGATACCGTCTCGACATGCACTATGTATAATCGCAGGTGTGACCTCAAGGCCGACGGGAAGTCATCAGCGTTAACAGTTCACCTGCTCTAATGTATAGAGAGAGAGAGCTTTCCTCACTCCCCCGTCACGCCCCGTGAACCAGCCGGCCTTGTGTCACCGTCACCACTGAATGGTAGTAGACTATTTAAAACCCTTTGATTGAATATACTTAGTTGCGTTTGTTCAAGTGACCGTTTGTATGTGTATGTATATATATATATATATATATATATATATGTGTGTGTGTGTGTGTGGTTGTGCTTATGTGTTGACCAGTTTTAATTGTGCCCTTCATGAGGTCATCTTCAAATTCACGAGATTTGGTCACTTAAGTTAGTACTAGAAGTGTCCACAGATACATTTGTGAGACGTTACACATACAAACAGCTATAAATCACAGAGTGTAGATAGTTGGCTAATATATATATATATATATATACATATATATATATATATATATGTTTTTTTAGATATGAATGATTCTTACTTTCAGCAATTGTTGATATAACAATACTTTTTATAATATGCACACAATACTGTAGAGTGAATGATTTATAAAAATAGTATCCTGCCTGTCGAATTACGTCCTCCCCTATAGAATCTTTGTGGTCGTCTGGTTTATCTGTCGTCTGCTAAAATCTACTTCCTATAGTGGCCAGTTAATTATACTAAAATTATACTCTAAATTTCGAGGCCATACACAATTATCACAGCTATCTAGAACGTTGAGTTTGGTATAGGTGAGTGTTGCTGTGTGGGCAACATACGTTCTGGCTAATTTTAGCCCATGACGAGTGAATTGCTCTCAGCTGTCAAATACATAATGATATATTGTGCATAGCTTCAGACCATGGGTGTAAATAGCGGCCGTTGAATAAAATTATATATATATATATATATTCATAAATATATGGATATTAATTACTAAATCTGGTGGCCGCCTTATTGGTCCAGGCGGTACAATGCAGCCGCCGGGTGTGAAAAGGTTGTGTATCCTTTTTCCTCTATACTGAGACATCCGGTCGTAATAGGACTATGACGTTAGAGGTCAACATGACCGACAGATACACACGAAACCCTATTTTAAGTGATCTTCCTCTTTCTCATGGATGCACTCACGCACTGGATCAAGTCACGTGTCTGGTGGACCTGCGGCTTGTATTCCTCCCCGGTTTACTCACCCACCTTGTATTGTTATATACTGGATGCTGAAAAAAAAAAACACGATCTTACACCAGTAACGTATACTATGACCTGTTATCAGTATACTATGACCTGTTATCAGTATACTATGACCTGTTATCAGTATACTATGACCTGTTATCAGTATACTATGACCTGTTATCAGTATACTATGACCTGTTATTGCTATGGAGTTTGTTGTTTTTAATATCGATCTCCTCGTCTACGATATTGATTTGGGCGATTTACTCAATATCTTTATATCTTCCGTACCGTACCATCCGATAATTTAGCCAAAGTTTTTTTTTCCGAAATACGTTCGATGGGTATCGCGGTCACTGTACGCTGCTGTCCTTATCGCTGTCACTATACGCTGATGTCCTTATCGCTGTCACTATATGCTGATGTCCTTGTCATTGTCACTGTACGCTGATGTCCTTATCGCTGTCACTATATGCTGATGTCCTTGTCATTGTCACTGTACGCTGCTGTCCTTATCGCTGTCACTATATGCTGATGTCCTTGTCATTGTCACTGTACGCTGCTGTCCTTATCGCTGTCACTATATGCTGCTGTCACTGTACGCTGATGTCCTTCTCGCTGTCACTGTACGCTGATGTCCTTCTCGCTGTCACTGTACGATGATGTCCTTATCGCTGTCACTGTACGATGATGTCCTTGTCACTGTACGCTGATGTCCTTATCGCTGTCACTGTACGCTGATGTCCTTATCGCTGTCACTGTACGCTGATGTCCTTATCGCTGTCACTGTACGCTGATGTCCTTATCGCTGTCACTGTACGCTGATGTCCTTATCGCTGGCCCAGTGAAGTCTCGGTAACAGGAAGAGATGTTACCTGTTAGCTTAATACTCAACCATGTACTAGCTTAACTCTGTGGCATACTGAACTTTATATACTTATCTCGTGTAATAAACCGTGAGAAGACTCTTAATTCTTTGTCGTCATAAACAACTCTTAGATTCACATTGCGCTTGCGCTAGTTGACAGTTGTGTCTCAGGTTCGGGCCCAAAAACTGTGATCGTTTATTACGCATCTGCCGGTTTCAAAACAAACGTTTATTCCTTTCTATGTGTGTTTGCCTGTATATATATATATATATATATATATAAAATATATATATATATATATATATATATATATATATATATATATATATATATATATTCACTGTGGCAAACATATTCATCTGAAAGCTTCTCGTAATTGTTTTTTTTATTATTATTTAAAATTATTCTAATTATAAAGAATCACCTTTTTCTCTCCCCTTAAAAGTACATGGAAACCTCATGTTGCCCTCTCTTGTGTGTGTGTATGTGTGTCTCTCTCTCTAGAATGTTGAATCATCGCTGCTCATTTGCCATGAATCATCCTTACGGTCATCTTCATCTGAATATTGTTTCGTTTTGACTCTCCAGTTTTTGAAAAAAATGTTCTGATGTAGTTGCTAGAGTTGTTTGTTTTTGTTAGGGGTTGTTTGTTTTATTCCCCTAAGCAGATGATTGTTGTCCGTGTGATAGCTACTGGACCTAAGACCGACGTACCTCCATATTCCAATAGTCAACATCTTGACAATCATTTTATTTTGAATTAGAATCGTTTTGAGCTTTTCGGAACAATAACAGCCAAGCGCTCTATTCGCTGATGCGCACAGCAGGTCGGAATATGAAATGCCTGTTAGGGGAGGGGGGGGGGTCCTCGTGCAGCTGATGAGGATTTAATGGGTTTTTTTTTTTGGAATTTGGAGGAGAGAGAGGGGGGGGGGGCTTTGGTTTATTGATCTCCCGGATGTGCATTTCTCATTGCATGTCGTCATCTGGTCAGGTGACGAGCACCCCGGTAAACATCTCCATTTTTTTTTTTGAGGAAATTTTCATAAGAGAGGTTTATTTTCCCCAAGCTTACTCTTTAACTGTCCGTGCGTGTTACACACACAGACACACACACACACAGACACACACACATATATATACAAACCTAGGCACTTCTCAAAATTTTGAAAGTTAATTTTTTTTTAAATGCTTGCAAAGCAATTCTTCGGGGTGGGGATGGGAGGGTTAGACTGAGACTTCATGAGGTGTTTTGGGGGTAAGGCAACAGCACCTGTCAACGAAGCATCAAATTTTATTGGAAATTAAACTTCCATGGGCTCTTTTGCGGTGGGGTGGGGTGGGGGGGGGGACGGCTTGAACAGTTGCTCAGTTTTCCTGTCCATGTCACCATGTGTCAAGGCTGTCGATTGAACAGTTTCATAGACATGTGATGATGGTTCTGTTAACTCGATACCGCCGTCATACTACATTCATGAGATGCGTATCTTTGAAATTCAAAACAAAAAAAAGTCGTTCTATCTAATATTCCTAGAATAATGACATCGTGTCCGTAGATTATCTTGCCTTCCCCCCCCCCCCCCCGCGGACACTGTTTAATGATGTTAATCACTTGGTCGGTGTGGGGACAACGGCTGACAGATTGTGTGGTAAGACGATCTTTTGCAAACAAGGCAAGAGGACAACACCGGAGAAGCTGGCTGCGATGCTGGTGGTGGCGGTGGGGGGGGGGCTCCAGGGGCCCTTGACATGAGAACTGTAGAAGGGAGTTGATTGGATACGTCTGGTAATCTTACATATGAGTGTATGACACACTCCGGAGGTTGTCGGCAACCGTTTTTTTTTTTAACAGCGGGCTGCATGGCGGCCCTTCAGTTCCACATTATGGACGGACCAACAGCAGATTGGTGGAAGGGGTTTGTATGAAAGTAAAAAAATGCAAACTGACATGCGAACGTCATTAGTGTGATCGAATCGGATTGGCTGGCCAAAAATGTATGAATGATACTATGTCTGTTTGTTTGTGGTATAAAGCTTTGTGTCCGATTTATTTTTCCATCAACTGAATCGACTGCCTCAACATTCATCCAGACGGACGCCCTATTGAACATTTTAATTGGCCCTATTTTTTGTATTTACATTACGAAAAGTGAAAAAATATAATTTGATAAGCTATTATTAAACGGTATAATACGTTATTTATAATGTTTTTTATATACGGTTGTTGTAGTTCGATTGTTGGGATGAGCCATGTGATGTTCACTACTGTTCTTGTCTTTTGGTCTTGTTGGTTACAAAAAAAAAAAACCCTTTGGGTGAAATCAGAACGTCTGACCTTTCATCGTCCATGTATTGATGGGCAAGTTGTTTGTGAGCCACAGCTTGAGACGCGATCCACGCATTTAATGAGCGGCAGCGAGATGTAACGGAATATCTGTTGACCCTGGCGGTATTGTCGTGAGTGGGCATCCCTTACCCGTTCTATGGAGTGATATGTTCACGTTGCCTCAGGAAGAAAAACTTAGGGAAATTAAGTTCCGGCCATTAAAAAAAAAAAACAAATGTTGAGTGGAAGCTGTTTAATAAATACGAATTCATAGTAATACTTAACTACGTAAAAGTTCCCATAGACATATGCTTCGGTGATTGGTGTATTGGCTAATGACGTCATTTCCTTCAATTCATGTTTCGACTAGCCTTCACTACTTGTGAAATTGGTCTGGAAAAATTCGAGGTTTTTTTTTTTTGTTGCTTTGTTTTTTTTTTGTTGAACAGTCTGGAATCTCATAGTTTGATCCCGGATAATTCGATAAATCGGTTCATTCGATAAGTTTAGCATGATTGAACTTTTTACCAAAAGTATCGTCTTTTTTTTATAGCAACAGACTACGATAGCTCGATGTCATTTTTTTATTTTTAAAAGTTTTCATGGCCCACCCAGCTATACCGCGATCAGTCGTAGCGCTGCCGTCAGTCGTGGTAGTTGAAGTATCACCCATCACCACCCCATCCTTGAGCGGCACTAGTCAGTGGTGGGATGCATCTCACGTGACCTTCGTCTGTCTGGGTTGAAGATCTTCACTTGTTGTTACAGCACCACGTGTTGTGCCACATGTATCATGTTTTGTTTTATGTCTTTTTTTGTTTCTACTTCTTGATCGATTTCTAGGAAGAACCGGAAAGCAAATCGAACAGCGATGTGCTCCCCCCCCCTCCCCAAGCCTTCTTCTTCAATAACTATAATCATTGTTCAGTTAGGCGATGCTCTTCAGTTATTATTATTATTATTATTATTTGTACAGGTCGGCCATCCTGGCAGTCGGTTGTTGAATTCAAAGTGAATGGTTTTTTGTAGCTCCTACCCGTGTCTTGGCGTGTGGCGCAGAGGGACTCGGGTGTTTAGGGGGTGGGGGAATCATTGTCAGCCATTACACTGTAACTTGGCCTACTTAGTCGTTATACTTCGGCAGCTCGCTCGCTGCCATCACACCACGGGTCGTACTCGGCCATTAAACCCTCGCCCACATCTCGTGGCGGAAAGTCTAGTCCAGTGGCTCTCAAACTTTTACCACTTCGCCAACCACTTTGACAACACTTTTGGTTTCGCCAACCACCAATGAAAAAACTGTTTTAGTTTTCGCACCCCCACCCCCTTGCAAGATAAAAGAAAGAGGTTAAAAGCGTCATTAATGGGATAGCCAGTTCCCCCCCCCACCCCATTTGACTTCAGCTTCACATACTTTTTAGTTTTGTAACCGTACGTAGAGATAGAGTTGTAACTATACACTTGTACATTCTCTATCCAGTCAATTATACGTTTAAACTTTGTTCCCACCCACTGGAAATTTTGTCCGCTGCGCGAACCCACGCTTTTAGAACCACTGGTCTAGTCTGTTATATCTCGTGTCAGTTTTTTTTTTGTCTATTTCACACGATCCCGGCGTTCATTGTGTCAGGATATGGACAACATCGGGGTGACATTTAAAACCTTCACTGTATATATTTCTGTAACAGTGACGATGAGCATGTGGGCGTTGATGAAGAGGGGGTGCGGGATCACGAGGGTAAACGATGTGTACACTTTGAAAAAAACTTCAGGTCTTATTAAAGATGAAAAAAAATGTCTTTAATTAAGACTGCCAGCGGTGAAACCTTATTTTGTCGCCAGTGTAAACGGCGGTATAAGTAACAAAACAAAGAAAAAACAATACACATTTAAAAATAACATCAACCATAGCACGTTAAATTTCTTAAATATGTTGCTGTACACAGTTTCATAGTGTTGAATGAGTTGGGCCAGTAAGGCAAATGTTGCTGTACACAGTTTCATAGTGTTGAATGAGTTGGGCCAGTAAGGCAAATGTTGCCGGGCTTCATTCCCGTTACACTTTTATTTTCAACGTGCGGCATTCCTTGGCTGCACAAAAGGGGTTAAATACCCCCAATTGGAGCATTGAAACGATGACGAATGTCTACGTAACACTCTACTTCACCCTTTCCGCAGTCTAATCGTATTTTCATTGAGGACAAATGAGCGTGAGAGGTAGACACCTTGAAACAAGGGCAGTTTACCTTTGTTATTCTCTACCCTTTCGATGCACGGAGCGTTTTCACATGTAAAAAAAAATCATAGTAAATACGCCTGCTGAAAATGTTCGAGTTGTGCTTGATTATTATTTGATGGAGCACACATATTTTAATACATGAAGACAACGACGTCTACAGACTGCCAGTGACCGATTAGCATCGAACGTCATTTACATTGATTTATTTTATTCTAAACCAACTTCACTCTCTCGTTGCATCTCGTTTAGTTTCCCCTTTTCCTGTGTCTCCCTTACATCATCATATTTGAAAAGCCCATATGCTGGCTCCTGTAAGCTGTACGTCTTATCTCTCGCACGCGTCATGCCCAACCCCACCACCCTTCTCCCCATTTACAAACGCCTAGTTAAGCAAATGTCTCTCCTCACCCCCCCCCCCCCCCCCACCAACGCTCTTTATAAAATGAAAAGGAACTTGGAGTGAGTGCCCTTTAAAATGTATCGATTCTCTCTCGTTCTTCCCTCCCCCATCATCCTCCCCTATCCCTGCACGTTACTCATCTCTCCTCCCCCCCCCCCCACCATGAATGTCGTAAGCCGGCCTTCAATGCTGACTGTCATCGCGGTGAGTATTCTGAGAGAGACTGTAAGACAACCCTCTTGATTCTTTTGTGTGTGTGTCCGGGAACAAGTGAAAGAGATTGGGGGGGGGGGGGGAGTGAATAAGAAGGCTGTAACCGTAGCTAGAGTAAATGTCATGTAGACATTTTGGCGTTCATATCAGAATGTTTGTGGTCTCAACATGTGCATATCAATGGTAAACTTAGAAAGAAAAAGTGTTTGTTTGGTTTCGTCGATATTAATCTAAAAAATTGTCAGTGAACCTTCGATACACTGATATACCATCCCATCGATACACTGATATAAGATACCATCCCATCGATACACTGATATAAGTAGTGTTGTTATCGTTGATGAAAACTAAAACTTTCGTTGACGAAAATGTTGACTTTTCGTCAACGAGAACTAAAACTAAAATTAGCAGCAAGACTAAAACTAGACGAAAACTGAAATTATTACAGAACAAACGAAATAAAAACTGAAACTAAAATATAGTGTTGCTTTCGTTCACGAAAACTAAAACTAAAACCTTCGTTAACGAAAATGTTGACTTTTCGTCAACGAGAACTAAAACTAAAATTAGAAGCAAGACTAGAACTAGACGAAAACTAAAATTATAACAGAAAAAACGAAATAAAAACTGAAACTAAAATATGACCTGGGACTAAAACAACACTAGATATAAGATACCATCACATCGATACACTGATATCCCATCGATACACTGTTATAAGATACCATCCCATCGATACATGTTGTTGCGTTTAGCCACTACACGCGTGTAGTCCCCATTCTTTGATGTGACGGTACGTGGTCGGCACCAAATGGGAAGCGTCTCTTAGATGCTCTACTGTGTACCGGCACGATTGTTGTGTTTTGTGGGACCTCTTCCTGTGGTCTGTTTGATTCCATCTCTTCAGTTTCTTTTAGTCACAGTGAACATTTTTTGTACAGCAATTCTTTCACTGACATCAGGGATAGTTTCGGCGTGATCTGGTGTTTTACTTTCATTAGCATGAACTGTGCCTGTAGATCGGGAAATGGAATGTCATCAGTATAAACTGTGCCTAGAGGTCGGGGAATGGAATGTCATCAGTATAAACTGTGCCTAGATATCGGGGAATGGAATGTCATCAGTATAAACTGTGCCTAGAGATCGGGGAATGGAATGTCATTAGTGTAAACTGTGCCTATATGTCGGGGAATGGAATGGCATCAGTATAAACTGTGCCTAGAGATCGGGGAATGGAATGGCATCAGTATAAACTGTGCCTAGAGATCGGGGAATGGAATGTCATCAGTATAAACTGTGCCTAGAGATCAGGGAATGGATTGTCATCGGTATAAACTTTGCCTAGAGATCGGGGAATGGAATGTCATCGGTATAAACTGTGCCTAGAGATCGGGGAATGGAATGTCATCAGTATTAACTGCGTCTGTCGTTGCATTGACACTCTGGACTGTATTGGTTTCACCATTGCTGTTCATACCACCTGGCTCCTGTGAGGGTGAGATGCGCCATGTCTACAACACAGTGAGCCCTCTAGCAATGTTGTGGGCGTGTTTTTCTGTAGCGCCCTCTGTTGTCTTGCATCCATCACAATGGTTGACGCTCTGGTGGCCATAATTTACCAGTGTCGCTGCGATTTGAACTCCTGACACACGCTCCGCTGAGCGGTCAGACATACTCACTGCCGTCGTTATCCGAGAGCTCATTTCGGTCCACCAAACATTGCTCTGTTCAGTGGTCGCATTTATTTGACAATGTGCAAGCTTTCATTTTCATTCACTCGCAACAGCCGCTGCATTATAAGCCCATAGCTGACCTTCACCAGTTTGTTATCGGCGGGAAACAAAGATCTCTTCCTTTAGTTCTATAGAATAGAGCAGGAAACAAAGATCTCGTCCTTTATTTATATAGAATAGAGCGATAAACAAAGATCTCGTTCTTTAGTTATGTAGAATAGAGCGAGGAACAAAGATCTCGTCCTTTAGTTATGTAGAATAGAGCGAGAAACAAAGATCTTGTCCTTTAGTTATATAGAATAGAGCGAGAAACAAAGATCTTGTCCTTTAGTTATATAGAATAGAGCGAGAAACAAAGATCTCTTCCTTTAGTTATATAGAATAGAGCGAGAAACAAAGATCCCGTCCTTTAGTTATATAGAATAGAGCGAGAAACAAAGATCTCTTCCTTTAGTTATATAGAATAGAGCGAGAAACAAAGATCTCGTCCTTTAGTTATATAGAATAGAGCAGGAAACAAGGATCTCTTCCTTTAGTTATATAGAATAGAGCGAGAAACAAAGATCCCGCCCTTTGACTTACTTGACTTAAGCCTCTGACTCCGCGTGGGAGCATAGGGCCTCAACAACGCTCTTCCAGCGAACTCTATTTTGGGCGTCTCTCTTCAGCTGAGCCCACGACCATCCAGCTGCCTTCATCTCTCGCTCAGTGCAGCGTCTCCATGTATCCTTTGGCCTGCCTGCTCTTCTCTTTCCCTGCGGGTTCCACTCTAGCGCCTGTCTTGTGGCATTGTCTGGGCTCTTGCGCAGAGTGTGGCCTATCCAGCGCCATTTTCTCTTCCGGATCTCTTGGTCTATGGGGGTCTGCTTTGTTCTTTCCCACAGGGCGGTATTGGAGATTTTTTCTGGCCATCTGATACGTAAGATATTACGGAGGCATCTGTTAATGAACACCTGCAGTCTTGTGGTGGTTGTCTTGGTAAGTCTCCAGGCTTCTGAGCCATATAGTAGCACTGCTTTCACGTTGGTGTTGAAGATGCGGACTTTTGTCCGCCTAGAAAGGGCGGTAGAGTTCCAGATGGGACGCAAGGTATAGAAGGTGTGCCTTGCTTTGTTGATGCGGCTTCTGATGTCTTCGTCTGCTCCTCCATCCTTGCTCACCACACTGCCCAGGTAGACAAACTTGTCCACTTCACCGATGTTGGATCCTTGTAGTTGGATTGGATCTTGTTGCTTGTTGTTTATCCGTATGGTTTCTGTCTTTTTGGTGTTGATGTTGAGCCCAACTTTGTTTGCTTCGTCTGCGAGCCTATTCAGTTTCTGTTGTGTATCTTGTTGCCGGTGTGACAGTAGGCTGACGTCATCCGCGAAGTCGAGGTCAAGCTGCTTGGTGAAGGTCCATCGAATTCCTGTGTTTGCATTCTCAGTGGACTTCTTCATGATCCAGTCCACTACCAGAAGGAAGATGGTCGGCGACAACAAGCAGCCCTGCCTCACTCCGGTCCTGACCTCAAAAGGCTCCGTCAGCTTGCCTTTGTGGATAACCTGGCATGTGGAACTGGCGTACATTTGTTGGATGATGGCGATGAACTTGGGTGGGATCCCGTAGTGTGCCATGAGGTTCCAGACAACATCCCGGTACACGCTGTCGAAGGCCTTCTCGAAGTCCACGAAGATTGAGTAGAGTGGAGACTGCCATTCAAGGGACTGCTCTATAATGATGCGCAGGGTGGCGATGTGGTCGGTGCACGACTTGTCCTGCCGAAAGCCTGCCTGTTCGTTTCTTAGTCTTTTGTCTAAAGCCTCCTTCAGTCTCTCTAGCATGATGCGCGTCAAGATCTTGCTGGGAACAGACAGGAGCATGATGCCTCTCCAGTTGTTACAGCTGGATAGGTCACCTTTCTTCGGGAGCTTGACGAGGTGCCCTTGTCTCCATTCAGCAGGTACTTGTTCTTGCGTCCATACTTTCTGGAGCAGAGGGAGAAGAATGTTTGTTGTTGTGGGGACATCGGCTTTCAGGGCTTCTGGTGGTATGCCGTCTGGACCTGCGGCTTTGCCTGATTTGATATTCTTCACCGCCTTAGTGATCTCCACTTTAGTGGGTGGGTTGGTGTTGACATCTAGAAGACTGTCTGCTGGTGGTATAGTAGGGGGTTGTTTTGGTGGGGGTCTGTTCAGAATTTCTGTGAAATGCTGGGTCCAACGTTCTCTCTCCTGACTTTCAGTTGTGATGATTTTCCCGTCTTTGTCTTTCACAGAGCTTATTTGCTGCGTGTTCTTGCCTGCCAGGGTCCTGGTAATTTCGTACAGCCTCTTCATATCTCTCTTGCCTGCTGCTGTTTCTGCCTCCTCCGTTAGGTCGTGGATGAATTTCCTCTTGTCTGCTCTGGCGCTTTTCTTCACTTTCTTGTTTATTCCCGAGTACTTTGCCTGCAGGTCTCTTTTCACCTGTTGGTCATGACTGTGGTTGATTCTCTCTTTCAATGTTTTCCTCTCCTCCACGAGGTCCCAGGTGCTTGCGGACAGCCACTCCTTGCGCTTTTTTGTCTTCTTTCCCAGGACTTCTTTGCAGGTATCTGTCCAGCTCTTTTTAATCTCCTGCCAGTGTTCCTCTATTGTTTTCTCAGCCAAGTCAGCTAGTGCCTCAAAGCGGTTTTTCAGGCTGCATTGGTACTCTCTGGTTTTTCTGGTGTCTTTTAGGCTCTGGACGTTGTACTTGAAGGAGGGTCTCTGTGCTTTGTCCTTGTAGGCTCTCAGTTTCAGCTTCACTGTAGCCTGCACTAGGTGATGGTCCGATGCAGCGTCTGCTCCTCGTTTCACCCTCACATCCAGAAGGCTTCTCCTCCACTTGCGGCCAATGGCAATGTGGTCTATCTGGTTCTTAGTTTTTCCATCAGGGGATATCCAGGTCTTCTTGTGGATGTTTTTGTGAGGGAAGATGGGGCCTCCAATGACTAGGTCATTGAAAGCGCAGAAATCCGTGAACAGTTCTCCGTTGTTGTTCATATCTCCGATGCCATGTTTGCCCATGATGAGCTCTTTATTAGTGTTGTCGTTTCCTACTTTGGCGTTCAGGTCCCCCATCAGTATCTTGAGGTCTCTTCTGTGCACTTTGTCAATGGTATTTTGTAAGGCACTGTAGAAGTTGTTTTTCTCTTCTTCATCTGCCGTATCGGTAGGGACGTAACACTGTATGATGGTGACGTTTCTTCCCTTTGACTTGAATCGTGCTGTCAGTATCCTTGCAGAGAAAGGCTCCCATTCTATCAGTGCCTTGGTTGCATCTGGTGTCATGAGCAGTCCAACTCCCTGTACATGTTCTTCTTCTGGCCCAGAGTAGATGAAAGTTTCTCCATTTGCCAGTTTGGTTTGTCCATTTCCATTCCATCTGGTTTCGCACAGTCCTAAAATCTGGAGCCCATATCGTTTCATCTCTTTTGCGACTTGTGCTGCTTTGCCACTTTCATACAGGGTTCGGATGTTCCAGGTTCCGATCTTGGTTTTGGTCTTGGCTGTCAGAAGATAGGTCGGCGCACTGGCTTCCCGAAGGCTTTCACCAGCTCGCGTCATAAGCTCTACTGGAGAGATATCTTCATCCTCAGCTAAGTTGCTTTCTAAGTTCGTTGTTTCGGTTTCTATAACAAGCTTGTTTTTTACGGGAGTGGGTTGTTAACCCCCAGCCCAACCCCCAACCTGGAGGACCAGTGGACTGCTTTTCGTCTGGCCTCTACCCGTCGACCTGTCTGGCATGGGAGGCCCTACCAGGAGCACGAGGCTCCAGTCAGCTTAGCTCTCAGGGTTATCAAAGCACGCAAGCCCCCCCCCCTTCGCCGCGGCAAGGTGGCAGTCCTTGGGGAGGATCCCGTCCTTTAGTTATATAGAATAGAGCGAGAAACAAAGATCCCGTCCTTTAGTTATATAGAATAGAGCGAGAAACAAAGATCCCGTCCTTTAGTTATATAGAATAGAGCGAGAAACAAAGATCCCGTCCTTTAGTTATATAGAATAGAGCGAGAAACGAAAGTTTGAGAACCTATTATCGATTGGGTTAAGACGATTCTTTGAGATGCATTTCCCCCCCCCCCTTTCGTCTACGTTTCAAGTATTGGTTCTGGCACTATCGACTAAGATTATGTCATCTGAACAGAGAAGTGTGTGACATAGTTTATGTAGGCTATGGCATGTCCTTATAACACCCTTCTGTATTGTGACATAACATATATAGTCCAGTGCCTGGCACTGGCTGGTCCATTGACTGTATCGGGAGATGCATCAGCTACATTCGGGTCAGAGGATAAAATAAATAAGGATTGTCTGATGGATATGAGAACGGTAACATACAGAATGATTGATACATGGTTATATTCTGGGTGTCCGGTGGTTATAGCAATGTTTATCTCTAGATTACCCGATGGTTATAGCAATATTTATATCTAGATTATCTTATGGTTATTGCAATGTTTATTCCTAGATTATCTGATGTTTTTCAATTATTATACACCTAGATTTGTTGATACCCGAACTGAAAATAGTATGTTACTTCCCCTGATAGGTAACCTTGTTATCAATGCTC
Source organism: Bulinus truncatus (assembly GCA_021962125.1). Classification (NCBI taxonomy): domain Eukaryota; kingdom Metazoa; phylum Mollusca; class Gastropoda; family Planorbidae; genus Bulinus; species Bulinus truncatus. The sequence goes on from JAGDYQ010000165.1 coordinate 363,182, forward strand.
CATTGTTCTAATGGATATATTGTATATGACTTCTTTTTGTCGGTGTGTACCAGGGCTCTTCACCGCTAATCTAGGCTGCCTGACATTCTCCACCCACTTGGCCCCCTCTAACCTTGGCCTCCTGAAGTTCTTCGCCAGCTGGGGCTCCTCTAATCAGAAAACACACCAGCTGCTGTGTTCTTGTTATAGCATGTGTTCAAATTGTACCTCCAACCTTGTGGTGGGCCCTGTACCATTCGTTTCATATTCTACGGCGTGTATTCTAATGCATTCGCTAGCAAAGCTTCGGCAACACATTTTTAGAGCATTTTCGAAAAAAAAAATGCTCTATTGTCCCCGTTTTGTCTGTCTGTCCGTCCGTCCGTCATCACCCTAGATCTCAACAACCATAAGTCCTAGACCCATGATGTATATATCATTTTGTAGGTCTTGGCCTGCCAAGAAATGACTTTTTTCCATTTCGCGATCTGACCTCTCAGGGCCGTAAAAGGGGCCTTAGTACCGTTTTTTACTATATAAGCTATATTAATAAAGGAGCGCTATATCTCAGCAACTAGACCCATAATGTAGGTCTTGGCCTGCCATGTGTACATCAAAAGTTCATTTTGCGATAGGACATCTGAGGGCCCCGTTTTGTCTGTCTGTCCGTCCGTCCGTCATCACCCTAGATCTCAACAACCATAAGTCCTAGACCCATGATGTATATATCATTTTGTAGGTCTTGGCCTGCCAAGAAATGACTTTTTTCCATTTCGCGATCTGACCTCTCAGGGCCGTAAAAGGGGCCTTAGTACCGTTTTTTACTATATAAGCTATATTAATAAAGGAGCGCTATATCTCAGCAACTATAAGTCCTAGACCCATGATGTAAATATCATTTTGTAGGTCTTGGCCTGCCATGTGTACATCAAAAGTTCATTTTGCGATAGGACCTCTGAGGGCCGGGCTTCAGGGCTCCTAAGTGGCTTATATATTATATATACACCTTGAACGTTCAATAACCCGTTCATTTGGTGCGAAATACTGCAGCACGTAGTTTCACCAAGATTTATTAAGAAACTCATGAAATGAAATAGTAAGCTTGTGTTCTGAGTTTAATTGAAAGTATCAGAGCTATGCAACAATTGACGGAGTTTTCGGACGATTAAATGACTATAATTTCGAATGTTTTCAATTATGAGTCCTATTTCAGTAACCACAAACCACTTGTAGTTAGATTTAAGAGACAATAATTTTTTTCAAATATAACACGGCAATTTTTTTTTACAGATATATGCATTACACAATTGAATTTATAAACATTTCCAAAATTTTTAATATTTACTGAAATGTAGCATACGTACTGATACATAATACGAAAATGCGCTAACACGTCCTGTGTCCAGAATGGAACAGGCTTAATTGCTTGTTTTATGTTTTATTGTTCACCATTGGACGTAAAGAGCTCGACCAGCGATGTCACAAAAGATGAAACTTCAATACATCTTTTAATTGTGCTCTCCATTGTGTTCTCCGTCGTTTCAATTCATACCTGTCCACTTAGCGCATGCGCCAGCTCTTTATTCTACCATCTCGTGTTAATGGCGGTAACAACTGTCACTGTCTGTCTGCTCCATCTCATTATATATACATTTATTTATTTTTTTCAATAAAAGACATTTGATTAAGCTGCGCGCAGAGTGAATTGCGTTAAGCCGGCAATGACAGGGGCCGGGCTGGACTCAACCATGGTGTTCAATTCACCGCATTGTTCCATCTGGATCAGAGATGAGCGGACAGCGGACGCGTCCGCTTGCGGACGCAGATCCGCAGACTTTTCCGAATCCGCGGACTGACAGCGGACGCTTCGTATGGTTAATTTGCGGACTCGCGGACTGACGCGGATCTTCTTTAGCGTTATGATAAAAAATTTCAAGTCATTTAAACAGCTAAATTTCAGCAATGCGGACGCGCGAATTGACTGCGGACTAATGTTGTAAGATTCTGCGGACGCGGATCATTGATAGAAATCCGCGGACGGGCGCGGACGCTAAATTTCAAGATCCGCACACCTCTGATCTGTGGTGGTGGAGCTCGTGGCGGAATGTCACAGTGGCTAGACTCGGTATTCTCACACCCGGATAATGATCCGCGGTCTCTATTAGACGCTGGTGAAATTAATTTCAACTGCCCTATCAGCGTGTTATAACTGAGGTCAAGACTCTGTATTTCAAATGTATAATGGTGAAAAAGTAACATTCTCAATCATTTCAGTAATGGCCGAATGTGTTCTTTTTCTTTTAAATATATAAAATGTCAGTATTGTAGATATACTAGCATTTTTTACTTGTTTATATGAAAGGTTACGATTAAGATAATCAAACTACACTGGGCTGCATTCACGACCACATTTGTATTCTTCTTCTTTGTTCTCGATATATGATCATGGAGGATTTCAAACGACCAGGCCTATAGTTATGATGAACTGCACGGTGGCATCCAGGTCCGTCTCGCTCCCATAAAGTTTTTGATTGGGGGAGCTACCATCTCCTACCAAGCGCGTCCCCAGCTGGCGGATAGGGGAAAGACCCTTAGATATAAGGGTCAGCCGTGAATACTGAATAAGCGGCCGCGGACCAACTGGTTTGCTGTCATGGAGGGTGAGGTGAGGCATCCCGTGGTAAGGATACCTTTAAAAAATGCCTCAAAAACCCTAAGAAATGATAGCAAAAAGCGAACATAGAGCGCTCAAACTCTAAACCCGGTCAGATGAGGCCGTTAGCTAGGGATAGCAGACATCTAGGAGAGAAAACACTGAAATTAAATCAACTGCTGCCGTGCAGATGGTCCTGGCTGACCAAAGGCTATGGAAGCAAATCCAGAAAAACAGCAGGCTGAAGACGGAGGCAGTGGGCCTTAATGGCGCAAAACAAACAGCCACGCAATCTCCACCTTTGTATTTGCTGTTGGTTTTATTTGGTTATTTTGTGAACTGGCCTGTCTAATAAAGTCATCACCATCACAGTGGGGTCTGATGTTTAAGTAATGAACATCCAAGTCAGGCCGAGTGCAGTCGTGTGTGGCTGCAATATTTTGTCTTCTTTTACTAAAGATAAAAGTTTTTGCTTTTAATACATTTAGGCTTTAAATTAGAAACATGCAGAGCTGATAATCAGTTTAAAATCAAATCTTCACATTACATGTACTGCAAAAAAAAAAATTCTTTTATTGTTCAGTCTGTCGTTCTCTTGATGTGTGCAAATATTGTAATAGACTCTCCCACGGTTACCCACGATCTGAAGATGTACTCCCCCCTCCCCACCTGCTCCACCCCCAACAGATATTGAAATATAAATATCTTAGCTGTTGTTTTTATTAAATAGATTTCTTAATGAGAGCTAGTTGTAGCATTTCAATTTTCTTTTCGTTGCTTTTTAACTGATTTTAGTTTTTGAAATCCGCTCTCTTTATGAATTAACTGGGGAGATAATTTATGGAAATAAAGATCATCAAAGACGTGTCTTGTATGAATAGAAATGTGGAACTACGGAGGGCCCGGGGGGGGGCTCATTTTGTTCAACTTTACGTACCGCCTGAACGGTCTTGTAGCATTGAGTGGTCATTTCAACCCTAGTCTTCTAAACATTATTATGGGTCGTCGTCCCCCCTCCCTAAGGGAGATCCTTGCTTCCTCCTCTCCCTCTTACGACAAACTCTGGGAAAATATGACATTTAGAAGATCGCTTAGCACGGGATGCCTATACCCAGGGGGTACCCGGGCGAGTGACCCAGATAGGCTCTTGTGTTAAGACGGTCATTGGCTACGATGATCTCTTGTGTTATGTTTTGTGATATCTAGTGTGTTTGTTATATAGTTGATAGAACTTTAGACTCTACCGCCCGACTGGAGGGCGGCCCGGGGAGGGGGGGGGGGGCGAGCACGATGTGCATGAAATTATGAACAACCTTGCCCACTATCTCCCGTATGTTCGAGTTATTAATATGTCATCACAATACTTCGTGTTTGTTTAATGCCAACGTGTTTATTTTTTTATTTCAGGTACGGCCACTAGTCCCTGGTGATGTCCAGCACAAGTGTGGTCATCTAGAGATGATGGTGAGTGGCAAGAAAACAACAAACAGACTCATCTCCTGTCCCGTATATCTTGAGGAGTTACAACTTGTGTATATGTGTTGTTTTTTATTTACTCTCTACAACTTTTTGTTTTGTTTTGTTTTGTTGTTCTTTTGATTAAATAAACACTTTACACGAAGTTAATTTTTTTTTTTAATAATAAATAAATATCCTGAACTTTAAAAGGTTGTTGTGGTTTAATCGTTGTTTATCATTAAGTCTCCGACACTGCGTATTACCTACAGCGTGGTTGTAGTGTGTATATGTCTTGAACCAAGCGGTGCTGTGGTGTGTACATGTCTTGAACCAACCTGGACTGTAGTGTGTACATGTCTTGAACCAAGCGGTGCTGTAGTGTGTACATGTCTTGAACCAAGCGGTGCTCTAGTGTGTACATGTCTTGAACCAAGCGGTGCTGTAGTGTGTACATGTCTTGAACCAAGCGGTGCTGTAGTGTGTACATGTTTTGAACCAAGCGGTGCTGTAGTGTGTACATGTCTTGAACCAAGCGGTGCTGTAGTGTGTACATGTCTTGAACCAAGCGGTGCTCTAGTGTGTACATGTCTTGAACCAAGCGGTGCTGTAGTGTGTACATGTCTTGAACCAAGCGGTGCTGTAGTGTGTACATGTTTTGAACCAAGCGGTGCTGTAGTGTGTACATGTCTTGAACCAAGCGGTGCTGTAGTGTGTACATGTCTTGAACCAAGCGGTGCTGTAGTGTGTACATGTCTTGAACCAAGCGGTGATGTAGTGTGTACATGTCTTGAACCAAGCGGTGCTCTAGTGTGTACATGTCCTGAACCAAGCGGTGCTGTAGTGTGTACATGTCTTGAACCAAGCGGTGCTCTAGTGTGTATATGTCTTGAACCAAGCGGTGCTCTAGTGTGTACATGTCTTGAACCAAGCTGGGCTGTAATGTGCTCATGTATAAAACCTAGCAGAGCTGTAGTGTGTACTAGTGTAGAATAAACCCCCAGCGGACATAACCCTCGAAATATTAAGATCGAATTTAACTCGATGTTATTGATACTTTTAAAAATATAATTTTGCCATGGGCTACGGGAAATATTTGTCGATATAAACGATCACATCTGTCAACACAGTATATCAATAGGCATGTTCCTATGTTGTTTTACCTAAATAAAGGATTGGCTTTCGACCACTTGTAGTTCCTTCTGCTATAATGTGTGTCTGGCGTGAGAGTTAAAAGGTAGAATAAAAAAAATACGGTCAGTCTTGACCTTGGGCTAAAACTGTTACTTTTGTTTGTTTTACCTGGTAAGATAAGTGCCTGTTGACGTAAAGCTAACAAAGAGATTATTATTTGACCACTGTTGCTCGACGGGCCAATGCAGCTTATTTGAGTACTTTGAAAAAAAATTGACTTAAAAATACATATTTTAAAATGTAATTACATCTAGGTATTATATATTACATTTTTTAAATAAAAATGGGGGACAAATAATAGAGTGTGTAATAAAAAATAGGGAATAGGCCCAGTGGGGGGGGGTTATATGCGAATACCAGTATGTACATGTCTAAAACTAAGCTGGGCTGTAATGTGCTCATGTCTTATGTAGCTGATACTTAATGTAGCCTATGGTGCGGGGGGGGGTCCTTTAGCTGTGGGCCCGAGACCCAGTGACTGTAGCCCTGCATGGTGCCTCCGTAGAATTGTAGCTTCTACCAGAGTATGTAGGCAAGGTTCTGGGAAGATACAAGTGTCTGTATGATCAGGAAAGTGAGTATGTAGGAAAGGTTCTGGGAAGATACAATAGTGTCTGTATGATCAGGAAAGTGAGTATGTAGGAAAGGTTCTGGGAAGACACAATAGTGTCTGTATGATCAGGACCGATGTTAAATTAGAGGGCCTTTGGGGCTAATGTCTCTGGCATCAAATAAAGATTGGGAATTAATACAGTAAGGGGGGCCCCTTGAGGCATTAGCGCGCTAGACTTTCTGTCACTTTGCCTGCCAGTGAGGAGGTATCCCTGTATGACCAAAGGTCCACATCTTTTATTGGCCGAGTAGCCAGGGGTATGTATAATTTTGTTATATATACATAACCCACTTTTTAGGACTAAATTTCCAGCTCTTTTAAAAAAAAAAAAAACATTGTCCGTTTCTCTACATAGTTGTGTGATTTTTTTTTTCAGGTAGGAAATGCATTAGTTCTGTTTTGTAATATTTTTAGAGCATTTTCGAAAAAAAATGCTCTATTGTCCCCGTTTTGTCTGTCTGTATGTCTGCCATCACCCTAGATCTCAATAACCATAAGTCCTAGACTCATGATGTATATATCATTTTGTAGGTCTTGGCCTGCCAAGAAATAGCTTTTTTCCATTTCGCGATCTGACCTCTCAGGGCCGTAAAAGGGGCCTTATAAAGTACCGTTTTTTACTATATAAGCTATATTAATAATGGACCGCCCTATATCTCAGCAACCATAAGTCCTAGACCCATGATGTATATATCATTGTGTAGGTCTTGGCCTTCCAAGTGTACATCAAAAGTCCATTTCGCGATTTGATCTCTCAGGGCCAAAATATAAGAGATTGTTATGTACCGTTTTGCTTATATTTTAAATATAAATAATAAAAGCTAATCAAAGGGGCGTAATCATTATTTATTTTTGTAACAGCTACTCAACATGACTTACTTGTCCTTTTAATATCTTTTTTCAGATATATGCATTACACAATTGAATTTATAAACATTTCCAAAATTTACAAATATTTACTGAAAGATAACAAACGTACTGAAAATGCGCTAACACGTCCTGTGTCCAGAATGGAACAGGCTTAATTGCTTGTTTTATATATCACTCGTTATTTCTTACTATTTTATCTGCTGCGGTGCCTGGCGCCAAAAATGGCTTCGTAACCAACATAAAAATTAGATAGAAAGGTGGGGGAATGGGGGAGTCTCGAACCCGGCACTTAAATCTGCGAATTTTTCTTTTATAAAATAATGCTACACATTGATATAGATTTGCGATGTCGTGATGCAGATATTGGTGCGCAATTGTTAATTTGGTTGTGTTAAACCCTGTCTCTGATGTTTCGCTATGTTGCTTTTTGACTGATTCATTGCATCCTTCATTGTCTGCGTCAAGAATCAACGACCTCCTTTTTCTCTGACCTATCAGCCACTGATCCTTTGCATTGTCCGTGAGTCTATAAGACATCAGATGAACTGGTAGTTCCAGCTGACACTGTGGTGTTACGTCATTAGCCTAAGGTCAACACATGCGACGAATATGTATTAGCCGAATTAACCTCCTTTCGTTTGTATTGGCTGAATACTAGGTCCGTCTGCTAGTCACTTTACGTCCGTTCTGTCCGATAAGGCGGGAAACTCAAAAGTTATTTTTAATATGAAGTGGTGACTTAAATTTGCAGTGTATTTATAGATGTCTGGTAACGAAAATTCAAAGATTTGTTTATTATGTATTCTAAGGCGGTGGTCGGCAACCTTAGTTCATGACTTTGTTCCCGCGGACCACTCAGTGCATGACTTTGTTCCAGCGGACCACTCAATTCATGACTTTGTTCCAACGGACCACTCAATTCATGACTTTGTTCCCGCGGACCACTCAATTCATGACTTTGTTCCAGCGGACCACTCAATTCATGACTTTGTTCCCGCGGACCACTCAATTCATGACTTTGTTCCAGCGGACCACTCAATTCATGACTTTGTTCCAGCGGACCACTCAATTCATGACTTTGTTCCCGCAGACCACTCAATTCATGACTTTGTTCCCGCGGACCACTCAATTCATGACTTTGTTCCAGCGGACCACTCAATTCATGACTGTTCCAGCGGACCACTCAGTGCATGACTTTGTTCCTGCAGACCACTCATTGCATGACTTTGTTCCTGCAGACCACTCATTGCATGACTTTGTTCCTGCAGACCACTCATTGCATGACTTTGTTCCTGCAGACCACTCATTGCATGACTTTGTTCCTGCAGACCACTCATTGCATGACTTTGTTCCTGCAGACCACTCATTGCATGACTTTGTTCCTGCAGACCACTCATTGCATGACTTTGTTCCTGCAGACCACTCATTGCATGACTTTATTTCGACTGACTATTTAAAACATGAACTTATTCCAGCTGACCTATAAATTCGTGGATTATTCCCGCGTACCACTAAACGTGTTTTTAGAGCATTTTCGAAAAAAAATGCTCTATTGTCCCCGTTTTGTCTGTCTGTTTGTCTGTCATCACCCTAGATCTCAATAACCATAAGTCCTAGACCCATGATGTATATATCATTTTGTAGGTCTTGGCCTGCCAAGAAATAGCTTTTTTCCATTTCGCGATCTGACCTCTCAGGGCCGTAAAAGGGGCCTTAGTACCGTTTTTTACTATATAAGCTATATTAATAAAGGAACGCTATATCTCAGCAACTATAAGTCCTAGACCCATGATGTATATATCATTTTGTAGGTCTTGGCCTACCAAAAAATGACTTTTTTTCATTTCGCGATCTGACCTCTCAGGGCCGTAAAAGGGGCCTTAGTACCGTTTTTTACTATATAAGCTATATTAATAAAGGAACGCTATATCTCAGCAACTATAAGTCCTAGACCCATGATGTATATATCATTTTGTAGGTCTTGGCCTACCAAGAAATGACTTTTTCCATTTCGCGATCTGACCTCTCAGGGCCGTAAAAGGGGCCTTATAATGTGCTGTTTTTTACTATATAAGCTATATTAATAATGGACCGCCCTATATCTCAGCAACCATAAGTCCTAGACCCATGATGTATATATCATTGTGTAGGTCTTGGCCTGCCAAGTGTACATAAAAAGTCCATTTTGCGATTTGACCTTTCAAGGCCAAAATATAAGAGATTGTTATGTAAGGCTAGTAGACAGATATTGTATAGATTGGTAGACAGTAGGTAGGTGGGTGGGTCGGTATGTATGTAGTATGTGTATATATGTATATGAGATTGAGTCTACATATATATTTAAGTATGCATGTATAAATGTGCGTAGTTAGGTGTGTAGGTAAGTATAATGCATGTATGTGTGTATACACGCATGAATGTGTGTGTGCATAAATATGTTACGTTAACTTTGTACAGACATCCTGACAAATGGTCCAGTTGAGAGGTATGCAGAGCGACCTAATCAGTTATATGAAGTATGCTTAGCTGATTTTGTTGCCAACTGGACTGTCAAAGGAAACGGTGCAGTAGATCTTTTGCAAGAAGAAGAGGAAGCAGAAGTTGTTCATGACCAAGAAGAAAATGTAGATCGAAGAAGAACAAGAAAGCTAAAACTTTCAGATATATGCATTACACAATTGAATTTATAAACATTTACAAAATTTACAAATATTTACTGAAAGATAGCATACGTACTGATACATAATACGAAAATGCTCTAACACGTCCTGTGTCCAGAATGGAACAGGCTTAATTGCTTGTTTTTTTTTTAATTCCCGATTTACCACTTTTAAATACATATGTAGCCTATGTATGTTCTGCTTTTTTCTATGATTCCTTCTGCGGGCCAGCAATCTTTTCCTGCGAACCACTAGTAGTCCGCGGAGACTCACCGGTTGCCGAGGCACAGTTTGACCGACCCACTGACGCAGCACTAAATGCTGGGAATGAGCGCACCATCGCCTGTCACTCTTATAGACCTTTCTCATAAAGTAGTCCCCTTACTGAATTGTTTGTTTAGAGGGGCTAGTTACACTTCCGGTACCAATTAATGTACTTGAATTTGCGAATAATAAATTTCTGTTGCCGCTATTCTTTTAATTTTAATCATGAAAATCAAATAATCAAAATATAATATATTTTTCAGTGTGATTATTTATTACATAAATGTTAAAACTATAACAATGTTTTTCTGATTTTTAATACTATACGATATAATTTTTATAATTAAAGACCGCTGCTAACACTAGTTTATGCTCTCGACATTTTAATCTTAATATTTTAATGGGCTGTCTGTAAACAGTTAAACATGTGTTTAATGCAAACAACTTCAACTCAGTAAAAAAGTACAATTGTATACCAATGTATAAAGTTGACATTTTGAATATGACTCATTGTAGTCCGACTTCCTTGACCAAAAGGCTATGTTTTTTGTTAATTTGTCATTTTTCAAACATTTGTATCTGGCTGTACATATATAAATTCCCTTCTCGCACCAAAAAATCACCAGATATTTTCATTTTAAATAATATTAAATAAGTAACATATTTTTTATAATATCATATGTTTTTCCTTTTACCTGTAAATTATGAGGTTCGTGATTTTTCTCTGGCTTCTATAGCATCTCGCTGATAGTTTGGCTACATTTCCTAGTGTAGAGCTAAGGTTGTAACTGTATATTGTTTATTTAAGAAAAATAACACCTTGACCATCACCTCAGCATAATGAACAGTGGCGCAACCGGGGGGGGGGGCTTGAGGCCCCCCCAGACCAAATCATCAATACGTATTTTACTATATAAATACACTAAAAAGACTGTTAAACTGTCTTTTTTCAATATGTGAGCCCCCCCCCCCAGCACTTTTCGCTGGTTGCACCACTGAATATGAGGTAGTAGTTTCAAACCTTTTACTACCGAGTTTTAATTACTATCTATCGCACAATATATATTCTAACCAAAAATATACTGTTTTAACAATCATGGTTAAATAATATAATGTACATGAGCATGGGCATATCTATCCCTAAACAGGTAACCAGCCCCGTAGCGTGAAAATTCTACAGCAGGGGCCAGACATTTTACAGCAGGGGGCAAGGCAATAACAGGGGTGGGGCAGGTAATACATTTTACTAAGTAGAGCAAATAAGCAGGGGGCCCGGCCTCCCTGCCCCCCCCCGCACGCTACGGGCCTGCTGGTAACCCTAATCGTCAATTATAAAAACTTTAAATAACAATTTTAGTGTAAAATTTAACTTTTCATGTCATGGACATACTTCTCAGAGAAGTATTTGTAACCCTTCGTAACTTCTCTCTCTGATATCGGGATATTTTGTGACTTTAAAAACTTGTCAACATAGCAAAAATTAAATTTTGGTATTAAATTTAAAGTTATTTTATCATATATTAGACAAAAAAAAGTAGGAAAAATAATCGAGCTAAGTATTAATCAAGTATAAACAAAGCGACCGGAAGCCCATTATAACCCTTTCACAAAGACAGCTGACGCGCAGGAATACAAGTGAGGAAGGTCTATAATCTGACATTTCGTCACTTATCGTCTGCTACAACTAACACCGACTCAAATACCATACAGCCCTGTCTACTCTGTCAATGTATTTTTCCCGTTGCGAAGTTTTGCAACGTGTCTGCCTCCCACCCCACCCCCTGTTGAGGATCCCGAACGGGCCCCCAGATGTTGAGGACCCCTTTGAGGGTATCCTTGGCTTGTTGCTAAGAGTATGAGGGCTGACTCAAGGATGACTCGTATTTGTATTTGTGTTTCTACCACACACAGTCTCACCAACAATTAAACGTATAACAAGTGACGAATAATCAATTCCACAAGAGTGTGTACAACACCAAGATAGATTTATTATACAAAGGCACCAGTCCGTAACAGGGATCTGGTGACTTCTCATAAGCAAAGGTAATTCAAACTGCAGCAAATAATCCAATATAAAATGAATGATGGGAACAAATGCGTTATCACTAGTTAATTCTCTCTCTCTCTGTCTCTCTCACTCAGAGACACAACAATCGACTGGTCACTACCAAGACCCTCCGTCGAATGTCACCGAATCTATATTTCATTCTTCATATCCCTTTCTCCCACGTGACCCGTAGCCAATCAAATATAATATATGTTTCTTTCAAACTTTCAAATTATGGGGTGGAGCCTAGATGAGGAGGGGGGGGGGAAGTACGTCGTATAGACAAAGACCGTAGTAACTGGACATCGAGCGGGTCGCTGTCCCTTTGAAGAAGCCGACCGGAGAATAGTAGTCCGGTGGTCAGAGAATTCCCCGTGAGGAATGTAACGTGTTTCTGTTACCTCCCTGCCTCGTACACCTTCCGCTGTCCACCTGGCTGATGACGCAATTACGGGGGTGGGGTAAAAAGGGGGGAAACTGGAGCACGGGAACGTATATTACTATACATGGTATAATATACACCTTAACTTTAGTAATATTATTAAGTTAGGGGTTGGAGTAAAGGGATGGTTTCGACATATTAGTCACAACCTGTGACACCCCCTCCGTCCCTCTTTCCAGTGGCAGATGTTTCTCTTTTAAACTCCCCCACCAGAGAGAGAGAGAGTTTTAATGTCTGCTCAAGGCTGTTTGCAACACCTCACACATACACACACATACAAACACACATCTGCGCGCACACACTTGCGTAGAGCATGCATGTCAGAGAGTTTCGCTTCCGCGTCTTAAAACTGAATCAGTTTTTAATATGCTGAGATTTTTTTTTTTTAAACTATCATTGATGTTTCACTGACGTGACCAATCGGAAAAGACCAGAGATGTTCCAAGTACTGGCCATAACAGTACTAGTACGACTACATGTACACAGGTTGAAAGTACGAGTACTAGTGTACACGTTTTTAAATTTGTATGTACAAGTATAAATAAGTATGAGTACAAGTACCCAAAATACAAATAGAAGTACTGCAAGAACCTACTCGCAAATCACTCAAGTACCCTGTACAAATACAAGTACTGCAAGAACCTACTCGCAAATCACTCAAGTACCCTGTACAAATACAAGTACTGCAAGAATGTACTCGCAAATCACTCTAGTACCCTGCACAAATACAAGTACTGCAAGAACCTACTCGCAAATTACTCAAGTACCCTGTTCAAATACAAGTACTGTAAGAATGTTTTCGCAAATCACTCAAGTACCCTGCACGAATACAAGTACTGCAAGAATGTACTCGCAAATCACTCAAGTACCCTATCCCTGGAAGAGACAATAAAGTGTGTGTGTGTGCATTATGGGTAAGGGCTGTAATAGAACACGAGCCTGTCATATGACACTTGAAACATCAATCCACACGAGTCGTAGGTGCCCGAGTTTTCTACGTACACTGGCGATAAAGATGATGATCGTGTAAACGATGCTTTTCATTGGTCAATGTATTCTGAAGGACACACACACACACACACACACACACACACACACACACACACATATATATATATATATATATATATATATATATATATATATATATATATATATACGATCAATTAGAAACAAAAGTTCGGTTAAGGAAAAAAAAGACACAATTGAAATTTTACGTAAAAAAAAATAAAAGATTAAAAAAGATGAGGATCGGGAAAGACAGAAATAGTGAGATCGTATCTTGTATCAGTTATGAGGTTTTGACTACATCTCTAAAGTACTAAATAAGTTATCCTATATATATACACATATAAATATATATATATATATATATATATATATATATATATATATATATATATATACAGTGGCGTAGCTAAGGGGGGCGGGGGGCGGACCGCCCCGGGTGACAGCCTATGAAGGGTGACACTATGTCACCTCCAACAAATAAAAAAGTGGCAGTTATAGCAATTTAAGTTGCATGACCATATTTATATTGAATATATTTATATACTAATAAGAACAATGTTTTTGCATCTTCTCATAGAGCCAAATGATACTTAGACTTATAAGCGAAAAATGTTGCCGATCTGAATTCGGGATTTCACTTGTATAAATACGTTTGCCATTCATTGGCTGAACTAAGGGGAAAAAACCACACATGAATATGTGTTATACTGATGTCGATGGTGAGACCGGTAACTTGGCGGTAACTATTTTTAACTGCCAACTTTCTCAGCAAAGAATTATTTACTTACATATTTTAAATATCCAGAATTATATAACAATTAAGAACATAATTTTATTATATTTCTGACTGAACAAAAAATAAAATTATTGATCTATTGCTATTTAGCATTTTAGATTGATCAAAATAATATATTTAGAACTGTCAATAAAATATGACAGTTTGGCAGCAATGCAGTAGACAAGCACGTTTAGCTTATGTCAGAATGTTTGTTTAGTCTCGTCACCTGTCATCCAACATCCCCCTTCCTGCACCCCTCCCCTGTACCTTTCCTTTTCCCGCGAGTCGTCGTGTTATTTTAGCGATAACACAATGGGAGTTAACTCTTTTTAATTACTGGTGCCTCTGCAACTTAAAAGATTTTTAGCGCATTTTCGAGAAAAAATGCGCTATTGTCCCCATTTTGTCTGTCTGTCATCACCCTAGATCTCAGCAATCAAAAGTCCTAGACCCATATGGTGTATATACTTTTTTTGTAGTCTTGTTTTAATTGTTAGAGCGCTCAGCATAGCGATAAAACGTTTTACTTTATTATTGTACATGTATGTGTTCTTTTAATACATTGGGTGTATTCGAATGTTGAAAAAAAAAAACATAAGTAAGTATGTTTAATTAAAATATTCTAGATGTAGCGAGATTGATTTTTTTTTGTCTTTTTTGTTTTAAATCTTCATGTTTAATTACCCAAATCTGCTTTTTCTCACGCTTTTTCATTTAATTTCTGAAATAAAAGTAAGAAAAAAATCACTATAGTAATTTAGTTTAATTAACTCTTGTAGCTTTTACGGGGTGATTTTTTGAATGATACAATTAGTGAACATCTGCTAGGAATCTTGATTGACAGGTGCCATGGTTTAGAAACGATGGAACTTGTGTGACAGAGGGGGTACGTCATCTAAAATGTAACTGGGTTGGGAAAGGGGGAAAAATTTAAAAAAAACCGCGTTAATAATAAGTGAGCATCTACTTTCTGGAGTACGATAATGCAGCAAGCATGGCTGAAATCCACGGTGGGGTGCAACAAAAAATCAAAGGCAATTTTTGTACCTTATTCCAATCATTCTTTGAACCTTCGTGGCAAACATTCGTTTGCTAACAATCCGTCGTGTGTAACGTTTTTTGGAAGTCTTGAGGCGCTGTACATGCTGATGCAGTGAAGCCAGTGATATAGAAGTTTAACAAGTTTGTGGAAGCCATTGAAGCTCTGTGTGATGTCGAAGAAAGCGTCGAGACAAGAGGAGCTGTGCACAATCTGTTGCCAGCTATATGCGACTTTTCTTTTATTTCGTTCTTGTTTTTCTGGGGTGACGTTTTACAAGAAGTTGACTCAGCACAGAAGTACATGCAAACACCAGGTATTACTGTGGACATGGTTGCAACCAAACTCTCAAGGTCTTTTTGGAAGTGCAGCGTACGAAGGTTGTTGACAATGCCGTCCAGCAGGCATTTGTGAAATTGTAGAACTTGATATCCTTACAGAGAAGAGAATCAATAGAAAGACAAGATTACCAGGAGAGGAAGCAAGAGATGCTTGATTGCCATTGCAGCAGGAGACTAAGAGAGCAATGTTAGAGTGTCTTGACCGTTTTCATATGGAGTTAGATACGAGAGGAAAGGCAGTGAATGACATTTTGCTGACTTTTTCTTCCGTTCAGCCAGACCATATTATTTGTGCCAACGACGAAGAAATACAGTCTTCTGTTACCAAGCTCACAGCCATGTATGATGAGCTGTCTGAAAAAGACCTTTGTCTAGAAATTCCATGTTTAAGGCGACACCTACAAGCAACCGAAATAAACTTGGAGGAAGCCAAGCACTGGACTGTACAGCAATTCCTACGGTTTGTCATCAAGTGGGAATTTGTTGAATCATTGCCATATCTTACGCTGACTCTAAGATTCTTTCCGGCAATATGTGTTTATGTGGCATCGTGTGAAAGAAGTTTCTCGAAAATGAAACTTATAAAAAATTACCTCCGGTCAACCATAAGCCAGTCGAGATTGTCGGATATGGCTGTTCTGTCCATTGAACGCGCGCTTACAAGACAAAATAGATTTCGACGATGTCATTGACCTGTTTGCCACAATGAAAACAAGAAGACATTCCTGCTAGGACTATAATGTCGAAGGACATTCAGACATTCTTTTGGGCTGTGCATTCCGAGTTCTGCAGTTTGTATTTAGATGTTCTGAAAGTGAAATGTTGCGTTTTAAAAAATGTTTGGATTTGAACTATTTGTTTTGTGATATTGGATTTGGATTTTGTCTTGGATCATACATCTAAGCAGTAACGTACCGGTCAGTTGAGTAAAGTAGAGCCTAGAGGTAGAGTATATATGAAAGTTTAGCCACACCTAACCATTCAGCATAGGGTCCTGTGGGGTCACTGGGGTGACATTCGAACGGACCGCCCCGGGTGACGTTTACTCTAGCTACGCCACTGTATATATATATATATATATATAATCTAAGAAGTTAGAAAATAAAAAAAAAAATTTATTTAAAGCTGTTATTGAATTATTATCCCGAGGAGTTGATGGTTTTTACCGGCAGTCTCAGAGAGAGATTGTGGAAAACAAACCTAGTATCATCTTCAGTTACTGGTTTTAAAAAAATTAACAACAACAGAAACTACCCACCACAAATTTCAAATTACATGTATTCTAATCTATTAACATTCGAGTGGAGCCGTCTGAACAACACAAATGGACCCCCCCCCCTTTCCCCCGTCAAAAACCATCATAGTGCTGGAGTCCCTTTGAGAAACATTAAAGAAGAAAAATGAAATGTAACTATAGACATCGTGCTATTCAGTAGTGGGTGTAACTAGAGTTAGTGGCGCACGAGGGATGGAAGGGGGGAGGGGGGCTTTCAAACTGCCACCCCGAGTTCCTACCAAAAAAAAACTGAAGTGGTGATAAGAGGACCGCCTCCCGCCCCCCCCCCCCCCCAATAGTTGCGCCAGAGCTACTAAGGACTGAGTTGCACCGTTTGTTTAGCCCCGGGCCCTAAAATTAAGTGTCAGGCCGAGCCAATGTCTTGGACTACCTAGTCTACGCTGAATACGAGCAGAAAAAAAAAACATCATTTGTTGTGAGTTTCATCAAGAAATATATTTTTAAAACACTTGTAATTAGTGCTTAGTTATGTAAGTACGGTATCTTTTTTTTATTATTATGAGCGGTCATCTATGTAAGTAAGGTATTTCTGTTACGAGCAGTTATCTATGTAAGTAAGGTGTTTCTGTTACGAGCAGTTATCTATGTAAATAAGGTGTTTCTGTTACGAGCAGTTATCTATGTAAGTACGGTATTTTTTTATTATGAGCAGTTATCTATGTAAGTACGGTATCTTTGTTACGAGCAGTTATCTATGTAAGTACGGTATTTTGTTACAAGCAGTCATCTATGTAAGTAAGGTATTTTTGTTACGAGCAGTTATCTATGTAAGTAAGGTATTTCTGCTACGAGCAGTTATCTATGTAAGTAAGGTGTTTCTGTTACGAGCAGTTATCTATGTAAGTACGGTATTTTTTTTTATTATGAGCAGTTATCTATGTAAGTACGGTATTTTTTTATTATGAGAAGTTATCTATGTAAGTACGGTATTTTTTTATTATGAGCAGTTATCTATGTAAGTAAGGTATCTTTGTTACGAGCAGTTATCTATGTAAGTACGGTATTTTTTTTATTATGAGCAGTTATCTATGTAAGTACGGTATTTTTTTTTATTATGAGCAGTTATCTATGTAAGTACGGTATCTTTGTTACGAGCAGTTATCTATGTAAGTACGGTATTTTTTTTATTATGAGCAGTTATCTATGTAAGTTCGGTATCTTTGTTCTAAATTTAGTATAACATTGTTCGGGCTCTAAATGAAGTAGCCGTTTCTTCTATTATTTCATCACTTGTGTTCGTTCAATTCAATCAAGCTAGGCTAGAGGATCTCAACCATTTCTCGCTACTTTACCTAAAAGGGTTTAAAGTTAATCTTCGGGAATGTTATTACCTTACTAATGCGATTCTGGGGCACGTGGTTTGTGGAATTAGTCACACAGCAAATAGATGAGGCGGGTCTTCTTTAAAACTTTGGATGTGTTTAAACGAAAATTAAAATTCGCTACGTACCCCCTTCATAACCTTTCCAGTACCTATTGGGGTACTCATACAACTGGCTAAGAACCGCTCATATAGGCCCAACCCTGGTATAGGCCTTTGTATAATTTTTAAAAAAAACGACATTTTTAACATCAGTTATTATTGAAAAACTTATAAACTTTGAAGAAATAGTTTTAAAGCAAAGTAATAAACTGCGTATGATGAATAACAGGTAATGTTCATCTGCTGGTAAATAAATTGAAATAAACTGCTTTTGATAAATAACATATAATTTGTCAGCTAGTGGTAAATAAATTGTAATAAACTGCTTATGATGAATAACAGGTAATGTTTATCTGCTGGTAAATAAATTGAAATAAACTGCTTTTGATAAATAAGTTCTAATAGCCCGATTACCGAAATTAAAAACACACAATTGGTTACAGCAATACAATGGCAACTGATGCATATCAAACAGTGTTTAATATAACGCGACGTATACTGTTCAGAGATGAGCGGACAGCAGATCCGCAGACTTTTCCGAATCCTCGGACTGAAAGCGGACGCTTCGTATGGTTGAGTTGCGGACTCGCGGACTGACGCGGATCTTCTTTAGCGTTATGATAAAAAATTTCAAGTCATTTAAACAGCTAAATTTCAGCAATGCGGACGCGCGGACTGACTGCGGACCAATGTTGTAAGATTCTGCGGACGCGGATTATTGATAGAAATCCGCGGACGGACGCGGACTCTAAATTTCAAGATCCGCACACCTCTGATACTGTTACAAAAAAAGCAACTTCAAAGTTAAACACAATTTGTGAATAAAATCTTTAAGCTGTTATTGTCCTGAACTTCAACCCAATGTATAGCAGCCGTTTAATAAATTCCGAAAAAAAAACAATTTTATTTAAACTGATATGTCATAGAAGTCTAGAATATAATATATATATATATATATATATATATATATATTAGGGTGATAACTATTTTCATTTTTTTTCGAAATGAAACTGAAACCCCTTACATTCGAGGAACAAATATATGTAGATAACAGTAGCAACATTAATTTTTTTTTAAATTGAAAAAAGTTCCCCCACCTTTTCATTGTTGTTTTCGCATATCGCGCAGTTTGACTATCGGTTTCAATTTAACACTGAATTTCTACATGACTTACTAGACTGCTTTTAAGCACATTCCATTCAGTTAATTCCATTTGTTTATAAGCAAGGCATCTACCCTCATCTTCTAAACAGAATAGGGATACGAGAATTCCATCTGTTGAAAATCTAATCAATCTCACAAGGATGCCCACAAACCGTCAAATTCTTGGAAACTTCACTTTTCTGTTCAATAGCCAGAAACGGCGACTGGATCGAATCAAAATTATGATAACGGATATAGAATTGCTCTTGAGGGAATTTCTAGACTTTCCACTATTATCCAGCGCACTAATCAGAAAGAAACTCAATTGTCTGTTTGATTTATATGACAAAAACAAAAAGAAACCGTCTGATAAATTTACTACAACACTTTCTAAGTTATTTGATGTCACTACATTAATGGAAAATGGAAAAGGAGGATAAAGAGCTCTACCAGAGGCAAGTTAAGAGTGGAGGAAAGATTGGTTATTCAATGGTCAAACAAGCCCCTTTAGAATAAATCCACCCAAGAAAACGAATCCGACTATCCAGAACTCAATCTCAAGCCAGCTCTTCTCAATCGCAACCTACACAAACACATACAACTGTCTCACAACCTACACACACACATACAACTGTCTCAGAATCTTCGGATTCTGAAACCTCTGCTTCTTCACCCGACTCGACAACCTATTCTTCCACGTCATTTTCTCCTGAATGCAAACCAAAATACAAAAGAGCAAGCACTAAAACAGCGGGTTTGCTAGGACTGAAAAACAACATTTCTACACATAAAGCATATGACGTTCTTGCAACCATTGCTGAACAGGATCATCATGTGCCGGTACCAAGTCAGGCGGGTGTTTGGAAACGAGAAATCTCTGAAGGACGGAAAATGAAAACCAAAATTTTTCAAAAACTTCAAAGCAAAGAACCCTATTGTCTCCAGTTTGATGGTAAAAGAGTGCAAGGGGAAGAGTATCAAGTAGTTCTGCTGAAAATATGACAACCGATATAAAACTCGGTATTCTCAAATGTGAGAGTGGTTCTGCCGCGGTCATTCAAAAGGAACTACATCAGCTAATTGATGAATATGATACTTGGAAAAATATTTGCGTGACAATCTGCGACTCGACCGCAGTAAATACTGGTCGTTTGCTCGGGATTGTAAAGCTCATACAGGATGATGTCTTGAGCAATGGCTTTCAGAAGCCACAATATATTGGCTGTCAGCACCATGTACTCGACCTCATTCTGAAACGTCTTGAATTTTCTTATTCAAGAGCCAACGAGCAAACCAGAACTCAACTATTCATTCATTGACAAATTAACGCAAAAACTATGCCACTCTTCAGGCTGATTACCACCTCATTGTGACAGATGATGTTAGCACAGGCAAGAACCCTGGATGGCGAGATGATTTCAAGTTCGTTTTATGAATTATGTCAGGCATATCGTCATTACAAAACAACTTCACGTTGGCCTCGCATCAGCTGGAAGAAACTACCAAATTTACACTAGGCAAGATGGAACTCACATGCGATATATACTATTATAGCATTATTTCTGATACCAGAGTGGCGCAACATCCTCGCTCCTGCTTGCAACTTCATCTCCTACGAATGGGCAAATGCTGGGCAAATGCTTGGTTCCATTTGCAACACTACAATAAAGCTTCAGTCAATGAACTGTTTACACTTATCAGGATAAATGCAAGAAGGCAATTAAGTGTTTAAAGACCCATTGGTCATTCGGGATATCACTAATTGACATTCCCAGATCTAACCAAATTGCTGAACGTGCTGTGAAACTGATGGAGGAACTTCATGCAAAATCGAGAAAATTTGAATTTTTGAAACTGAAGTTCATAGGAAAAATATGTTTTACACATTTCTTGTACATTATGTACATATTACTAACTGATCTGTATCTTATTTGTTAATAAAAGTTGATTAGTTATTATTATTACTCTTTTGAATTAAGCTATAAAAAAAAACTTGTCCTTTTTTTTTTGAAAAAAAAATATTTTTTCACTTTTTCTTCCGAAAAAGGGGGAGGTGCGGGAACTTTTTAAAAAAAAATAAAAAATGCAATTGATATTCTTAAATTACACATAAAAGTTCCTCGATTGCATGTGGTTTCATAAAAATATTTTTTTTGTTATCACCCTAATATATATATATATATTGAAAACTGTAACGATATTTTAATTATTTATTTTTAAAGAATTTAAAAAAAAACAGCTTTCTTGTACAAAGAAATATTTCAGAAGTTTGTCTTATATTTTCAATGATAACGGCTTCGGGTGTTGAATGTTTTGATAAAAGTGTTTTTAGCAACGATAATTTTTGAATGATATGTTTTATGAGACGTGCGGTATGCAGACAATAACTTCTAATAATAATAAATGGCACACACAAACTCACGCACACAGACACACACACACACACACACACACATTATTCATGCTAACAATGTATATTAAAATATCAAATTAGTTTGTATATGTGTACAAATGGAATTATTTACTTTAGTTTTCTGACGTATTCTAATGGTTGCATGTTTAAAAACAAAAAAAATGGTTTTCATACAAAAATACAACAGAATGTGTCAAAATATGAATCTCTATTATCCAACCATTAGGTAAATGTAACGGTTAGTTCTTATATTAGGAGGCACTCGAGTGGCAGCCCGTCTGGGGCGATAAAAAAAAGAAAGGTTCCCTTCAGCCCCCTAGGGTGGGGGTGGGGGGGGGAGACTTTCACCAGGACCTGAATAAATCCCAAAGAGTTCACAGTCAAAATGTTAATCTAGCAAATAATATTAGAAAGTGTGTTTTTTTTTTTAATATTATTTTCACCTTTGAAATTTGGAATCTGTTGTTTTACATTGATGTGAATTGCAGGCAGACATAGATTAAACAGACAGACAACAAGAATTACAGAGAGGTCAGCAGACTTAAAAATAGACAGATAAATATATAGGCAGAAAGCATGGTGGGTAGATAGATAGTCAGATATATATATATATATATATATATATATATATATATATATATATGGGAGATATATATATATATATATATATATATATAGATAGATAGATAGATATAGATAGATATAGATAGATGGATAGATAATTAGACAGGCAGATTAGATAGATAGATAGAGATATAGATAGATAGATAGATAGACAGACAGACAGATAGATAGATAGATAGATATAGATAGATAGACACAGACAATGTTCTGCTAATTTTGTAGAGGTAAATATCAGAAGGAATACAAAACAATCAAACCACAGATGACGTGGCACCAAGTGGACAACGTATGAGAACCATGTTCATTTAGGCCGTGACTTCCTTTTGTTCCAACTGTTCCAACTGCCCATCTCTCACTGGAGACAACCTGTATACACTGTCTGGGTTACTGACTCCTACGTCTCGTCTGGCCTTTTGTAGTGTCAACGTGACCTAGAGATATTCCGCGCTCGCCGCCGACTGATGATCCACAACATGTTGTCCCATCCATTAAGCCTCCAGCACTCTCTCTCTCTCTCTCTCCCCCCCTTCTCTCTCTCTCTCTCTCTCTTTTTCACTCCCTGTCTTTCGAGCACACACACCATCTCGCTCCCTCACTCGATCTCTGTCTTACTTCCCTCCGATTCACAGTTTTACCCCCGCTTTGTTTCTGTCCAGTCATGCATGCGCAGTACACACACACACACATATAACACGTCCACGAATAGTGTGTTAGGGAACATTATCTAAAAGAAGATCAAACACGTGTCTCGTGTTTATAATTATATGTAGGAGAAGATAACACATTTAACGTGTCAGCTTTAAGTAACACTATTAAGTAAGCAGGAAAAAAAAACATTAAACATTTAAAAATAGCTTCAGTCTATTTAACACGATCTAGAAGAGCATCACACACATATACCAGTCGACTAGTGTCCAACAATTTGATCTAAGGAAAGTTATAGCACACTACATATACAGTAAACGGCTCTCCGTAGTCGGGTATCCCGATACTAACACATGCCAATATTTTCTGCATCACCCATAGACCTTTCTCACATGTATTCCTGCGCGTCAGCTGTCTTTGTGAAAAGATCATAATGGACTTCCGGTCGCTTTGTGTTATTGATATTCAAATACTTGATTTATACTTAGCTCGATAAATTCTATTAAGTCTCGATTATTTTTTCTACATTTTCGTCTAATCTAAGATATAATGAGTTTAAATGTATTACCAAAATTAAATTTTACTGACGTTGACAAGTTTTTAAAGTCACAAAATGTCCCGATATCAGATTATGTAGAGACTTATGTAGGTACTTATGTAGAGACTTATGTAGGTACTTATGTAGTGACTTATATAGGGACTTATGTAGAGACTTATGTAGGGTCATATGTAGAGACTTGTGTAGGGTCATATGTAGGGACATATGTAGAGACATAAGTTATATAGGGAGTTATGTAGGGACTTATGTAGGGTCATATTAAAACAGTATATTTTTGGTTAGCATATATTGTGCGATAGATAGTAACAGTGCCGGCCTTAGACATTTTTGTGATATAGGCAAGGACAAAAATGCCGCCCATTTTAGTTTCATTTTTCTAAGAAAACTCTTTAAATGCTATTTATTTTGAAGTAAATCCAAATTATGAAAATAAAAATATGATATATTTATATAGTACTATAAGATTTTAAAATTTGGCAACTGTATAAACGTTAAAGAGTTTTAAGTATTCGTTTTTTTTTTGCTAAGTTAAAAAAAGTAATGAAAAATAAAAAAAATGGAATGTCATGTTTATTAAGCGTTAAAAAGATTGAAGAGAATTCAAGAAAATCTGCTTTTCTAGCTTAGGCAGAGGCAAACTCTTCAATTACTTCGGTCAGATCCAAATCTTCTTCAATCATTTACTCTATAGATATTGTAGCTAAACCAGCCAAACGATCATGAGACATGGTAGAACGAAAATATGTTTTTATGAGTTTGAGCTTCGAAAAGCTTCTCTCTGCACTTGCCACTGTTATCGGGAGTGTAAGAAAAATTCGCAATGCCACGTACACATTCGGAAAAAGAGCAACCAAGCCCAATCCAAATAGATTGTCTAATATAACTCTAGGCAACCAAGCCCATTACACATAGATAGTCTAATATAACTCTAGGCAACCAAGCCCATTCCAGATAGATAGTCTAATATAACTCTAGGCAACTAAGCCCATTCCACATAGATAGTCTAATATAGCTATGCAACCAAGCCCATTCCACATAGATAGTCTAGTATAACTCTAGGGCTTAATTTTTCTGTAATTCTCTTTGATAAAGCAAATAATTCATCGCACAGTTCAGTTGCATTAATGTCTGCTGAATCTTCGTTTTCAGATGTTTAAGGTAATTGAAGGTCCATGCAATCTTTGAAAACCTCTCTTTTATCATATTTCTCCAGTTTTTTAATGTCATACAAAAATCCAAATAAATCGCTATGAGATGTTAACTGCATAAATCGATCATTACCTGATTGAATTGCGGTATCCAATATGTGGTTAAAAAAATTTACTCTGAAATTCATTTCTGGCTCGAGAATTGGATCGTCTGAAACTTCATAGTCAAATTGTCTCTTTCTTAGTCGAGATCTTATTTGTATTTCCGTACTGAAATTGCACTCAATACGAAATTCTTCAGCCAATGATTTAGCTGTTGTAATTGCTTTGGCAAAACCTTCATCTGTTCTATAATTCTGGAGCATAGTTTAGTTGCATTTAATTGTTGAAGAGATTTCTTTAAATCAAGATCTTTTTCTTGAAATGTTTTGCTAGATATATTGATCTCAAATAAAACATCATACCAAATCACTAATGAACAAATAAACTGGAAATCGAGCATTTTTTGTGCTATTCCCTTAGCTTCTGCACGAGACTGGGTTCCACGTGGTCCAGAAAGTGAAATGTCATCAGCAATTGAAACGAGTGCATCGTAAATTTCAACTGTTTGGTATCGAATTACCTTCACATCATTAACTCGACTTTCACAACGTGTTGCGCATAGCTTTTTAACAGTTAAACCTGCTGCCTCTTTGTTTTGGACATATTCTAACAATGCATTCCAGCGATGTGTTAAATTACCTCAAAAAAACCTTACTGCTTCCAAACAACAGTTTACGGCATCATTCACCACTAAATTCAACGAATGCACACTGCATGGGACAAAAAAGTCTCTTCGATTTAGCTCTTTTACTCTTGCTTGGACACCATTATGTTTTACCCGCATGTTCGCTCCGTTATCGTAGCCTTGTCCCCTCATATCATTTAGAGTAATTTAGACAAATGTTTGAATCTGACAATTCTTTAAGTAAAATTTCCTACATACTTGCACCGATAGATTTTTCAAGTTCTACGAATCCAATGAAGTGTTCATTGATAGAAGCTTCTGAAGGTTTGTCATTTGTCGATTCATTTGCTGTAACAAATCTAACAATCATTGTCATCTGTTCTTTGTGACTGACGTCTGGTGTGGAATCGAGAACTAGAGCGTGATATTTTGCATTTTTAGATCATTTATCACTTTCTGTTTTACCTTCTCAACAGTTGAATGATCTCATTCTGGATACTTTTTCCTAAATAATGGTCATGAATTTCATCTGATTTTATACGTCTTATATGTTCTTTCATTACCGGATCAAAGTCAGCAATAACTTCAACAAATTTCAAAAAGTTTCCATTATGAGATGTATACAACCGATCAGACTGCCCTCTCAGTGGTAAATTTTGAACTCCATTTGACTTATTTGTTGTCGCCATTCAAAGCTATTTTGTGCTCTTATTTAATTCTACACTTTCTCAAAATCATTTTTTTTTATTTTTAATTTTTATATTTTTGATTTGATTTTATTTTGCTTGAATTTGCCGCTCTTTGAAATAATGCCGCTCTAGGCAGCTGCCTATATCGCCTATACCTAAAGCCGGCACTGGATAGTAATTAAAAATCGGTAGTAAAAGGTTTGAAACTACTACCTCATTATGATGAGGTGATGGTCAATGATATAATTTTTTTAACCATTCTACTTTTTAGCTTCAACTTTAAAGATAATAATAATAAATAATCACACTGAAAAATTTATTAAATTTTAATTATTTGATTTTCATGATTAAAATTAAAAGAACAGTGGCAATAGAAATTTATTATTCGCAAATTCGCGTACATTAATTGGTACCAGAAGTTTATCTTGTCCATTTAAACAAACAATTCAGTAAGGGGACTACTTTTTGAGAAAGGTGTATACAATTAAAAATAATATTTTTTTTTAAATTCCAAAACCTAATACCAAGACCAAAATATTTAATGCGGATAATCTGAAGTCCGGATGTTTGTCAACACGGGGAAAACTTTGCCACACTGGGCAATGAATATAACAAAAGGTGAGGTGGGGGGGGGGGAAGGAATCGAACGGTGGTGGAACTGGATTGTGGTGGGGGGCCTCAAGGGAGTGGGGGGGGCTGATTATCCTGGGTTCGAGTCTCACTGGCGCCAATAACTTCAGCCTTCGTGGCTACAGCACGCTCTACTGTTATGGGAAAGAAGACAATTGGATCAATAGGTAAATATCTGACCCTACACAACGACCTGCTAGTCTATGACCCTTTCTTAGATTTTTTTTTTCGGGGACCCTAGTAAGAAAAGGACCCAAGGCCAATGTCGGTGCCTTAAAACTAGAAAGGAGGGGGGGGGTTTGACCCGGAAGGGGGGGGAGGGTAAGGAGCTAGATGGCTTCCCAATTTTCTTTTTCCTAAGAACTATATAAAAAATAATGTCAATGGAATGCGGGCGTCATCGTCCCATTCATAGAACGAGCGATCATACACTAGAAGTAAAAGTCATATTAATTCTCTTGAGTTATTAAATAATTATTAGTGGAATCCGAAACAACACACGGATGCACATTTTTGTCCTATAGGACTATGAAATTATTGGTTTCCTCTAATTTTCCAGAGGCTTTTGTGGGTCGGAAAATGTGTATCTGAGCAATTTTCGGAAGGAAGTTAAACGTTATTGTTTGCGCCAAGTAACTGTCTGCTATACAGTGTTCTTAAACAAAACGGTTCATTTTCTTCTGTGCGCTCAGTTTATAATATGTCACAGTGCGCTCGGAGAGTTGCGTGCACCAGCACAGATTAGAGAGCACACTGATCTGACGTCATACTGTGGTAACATGACAAGTTAAAAAAAATAAATGTTACTAAGTAGAGCAAACAAGCAGAGGGGGGGGGCTAGATCGGTCCCCAGCCCCGCCCGCCCCCCTCCTACGGGCCTGATACATACAAAGTGTGAATGAACTAAAAGAATCAGAAATTGTTGAACAATTTGTGTCTATGTCCTCATTAAAATTATTATAATTAAAGAAATCCTTTCTATTATGTTTTTTTTTTCCAGTTACACACTACAGTGAGTTGGCTAATCTTTGGGGTTCAGAGGTCATCAATACCGTAACTAGCATTAGTGGTATCCGGGGCATACTCTAAAAATGCTACCACATTCCTGTGCGAAAAATGACTAAAATGCTACCACATTCCTGTGCGAAAAATGACTAAAATGCTACCACATTCCTGTGCGGAAAATGACTAAAATGCTACCACATTCCTGTGCGAAAAATGACTAAAATGCTACCACATTCCTGTGCGGAAAATGACTAAAATGCTACCACATTCCTGTGCGAAAAATGACTAAAATACTACCACATTCCTGTGCGAAAAATGACTAATAGCGGTGGAAATGCTGCCCCCTGCAAAGTAAGTGACGCCCGGGGCGGACCAGGCCCTCCATCCATTTCTATTTATGCCACAACGGGCCTAAAAGCTGGGGGAGAGGGGGGGATGTGATGCAAACATCTGTGCAATTATTGATGGAGTGCTGCATTATGTAAGTTGGTAGATACCATCAAAAGATGCTCTTCAATAAATAAACAAAAAAAAAAATAGACAACTCATTTACTAAATGAATGACGTTGTTGACAAATTCACGCCCAACAGCCCCCCCCCCCATGTCAACAATTGTCAATCACTTGTCATAGACCCTCACCCACGCTGTTGACGTCATTAGTGGACGAGCTCTAAGTAAATTTCTATAAATAATTATTCGTAGGGGAGGGGGGGTGTAATTAAACTCACCAGATTCCGATCTAAAGTTACCCAATTATTTTACATTGACGTTCACATTTTATTTTAGACAAATTTATATATATATATAAATATGATGTCTGTCCTATTTCGCTGTACATGTATGTATCTATAATTAGATATAAATATTTGCCTGGCGTATGTTTGTGTGTAATGATATCTGATCGGCTTAAAAATAGACTAGGAAGGATGACGAACATTTTTTTTTGCTTGGTTTCGCATTTTATTTACGGAATTAAAGTGAAAAAACAAAAAGTTTGTAATTTGTGTGGGAGTTTTCAAAAAAAAAACAATTATTTGACAGTTCGAAACAGCTCTTTGTAAAATAGATAATAAAATAGATAACTAAATAGATGATAAAATAGGTAACTAAATAGATGATAGATAACGAAATAGATAATGTATGATTGTCGAAAGGTGAATCTTAGAACGGTGAGCGGTGTGGGTGTTGTAGACAGTCAACAATGTAATGTAATCTGTTTCAGTGTTTTATTGGCCACTCGCTGGTAGTTTTGTCTGCATGTCAGTGTGTGTCTCTGGTAGTAGTATGTTGGTCTGCAGGTCAGTGTGTGTCTCTGGTAGTAGTAGTATGTTGGTCTGCAGGTCAGTGTGTGTCTCTGGTAGTAGTAGTATGTTTGTCTGGATGTCACTGTGTGTCTCTGGAAGTAGTAGTATGTTGGTATGGATGTCAGTGTGTGTCTCTGGTAGTAGTAGTGTGTTGGTCTGGATGTCAGTGTGTGTCTCTGGGAGTAGTAGTATGTTGGTCTGCAGGTCAGTGTGTGTCTCTGGTAGTAGTAGTATGTTTGTCTGGATGTCAGTGTGTGTCTCTGGAAGTAGTAGTATGTTGGTATGGATGTCAGTGTGTGTCTCTGGTAGTAGTAGTATGTTGGTCTGGATGTCAGTGTGTGTCTCTGGGAGTAGTAGTATGTTGGTCTGGATGTCAGTGTGTGTCTCTGGTAGTAGTAGTATGTTGGTCTGGATGTCAGTGTGTGTCTCTGGTAGTAGTAGTATGTTGGTATGGATGTCAGTGTGTGTCTCTGGGAGTAGTAGTATGTTGGTCTGCAGGTCAGTGTGTGTCTCTGGTAGTAGTAGTATGTTTGTCTGGATGTCAGTGTGTGTCTCTGGTAGTAGTAGTATGTTGGTCTGGATGTCAGTGTGTGTCTCTGGTAGTAGTAGTATGTTTGTCTGGATGTCAGTGTGTGTCTCTGGTAGTAGTAGTATGTTGGTCTGCAGGTCAGTGTGTGTCTCTGGTAGTAGTAGTATGTTGGTCTGGATGTCAGTGTGTGTCTCTGGTAGTAGTAGTATGTTGGTCTGGATGTCAGTGTGTGTCTCTGGGAGTAGTAGTATGTTGGTCTGCAGGTCAGTGTGTGTCTCTGAGAGTATTATGTTGGTCTGCAGGTCAATGTGACTGCATAATGTATGTCTTCATGTCTGTCTTGTTATATAATAATATCTCTCTGCGTGTTTGTCTTGGTGTGTTATGTCTGTCCGCATATCTGTCTAGGTAAATTTTGTCTGCATGCATATCTGTTCATTATGTATTTTTTGTCTGTATGGGTGTTATTTCTGTTTGAGATAAATAATGTCTCTCTACTTTTGTGCCATAAGTGCTTTTTTATGTCTGTTTGCATGCTATTTTGGGTAAATTATGTCTTGATGCATTTCTATTTTGTCTGTCAGGCCGGATAGACTATTTATTTCTGCATGTTTTTTTTACCTTGGTATGGGTGCATGTTAGCTATCTTGGAATGGGTGCATGTTAGCTATCTTGGAATGGGTGCATGTTAGCTATCTTGGTATGGGTGGTAATTGCAAAAACAAATATTATGTTCCTACCGGGCGCTCCTTCAGTGGCGTAGCGTGAAGGGGCAAGTGGGGGGGGGGCATCATGCCCAGGGCGCTAATCACAAAGGGGCGCTAAATGGTATATTTTGCATATAATATTATATGGTATTCAATCGGGGGGGGGGATGGGCGCTAAAAAGGTATTGTGCCCCGGGCGCGAGTTAAGCTCGCTTCGCCACAGCTATACTGTCTGCATGTATGTGTCGTCACGTGTTTATGTTATACTGTCTGCATGTATGTGTCGTCACGTGTTTGTGCTATACTGTCTGCATGTATGTGTCGTCACGTGTTTATGTTATACTGTCTGCATGTATGTGTCGTCACGTGTTTGTGCTATACTGTCTGCATGCATGTGTCGTCACGTGTTTGTGCTATACTGTCTGCATGTATGTGTCGTCACGTGTTTATGTTATACTGTCTGCATGCATGTGTCGTCACGTGTTTGTGCTATACTGTCTGCATGTATGTGTCGTCACGTGTTTATGTTATACTGTCTGCATGTATGTGTCGTCACGTGTTTATGTTATACTGTCTGCATGTATGTGTCGTCACGTGTTTGTGTTATACTGTCTGCATGTATGTTGTTACGTCGGCGGATAGTCCTAACGCTAATCCTTGCCACGTACAGATCGTTGTCTAGAAGTATGAGAGAGTAGATGTAGATGTTCTGGTGACAATATTTCTATTTTCACAGCTCACGTACAGTCTCTGCTAATAAGTCAACAAACACCGGTTTCTTTGCTGATAACACAAGTTTATTATGTAGATATGTTGACGCCAGTTCCCACATACAGTACTTTAGCTTAGTCCTACTCTTCCGCTCCTGCTCTCTCCTCATCTCTGTCTCACATACAAAATCGTCCAGCTTATATACAGTAAACGATTGGCTTTGACACCGGTGATTAATTATTCCTAATTAATTCTCAGTCCAACTGACTCTACACTCGGGGTAATTTATGTGACGGGTCTGTGGGTGGGGAATCTAAATAAGGAAACCTATGACACCCTCCAACTCAGTTATCCCTCGTGAGAAGATTCTGCCCCACGACTTTCGTAACGGTTCCAACTTCATCCTACGTGTCACGGTCACGAACATTCCTTCCCAGGTAAATTGTCTCCGTGAGCTCTCAGTACCACCGGTGACTCACAACTAATTAGCATGGGGGATGATGGGGCGTGCTTTCGCGTAAATTATTCTTCTATCTGGTCACAATGATGCACCCCCTCCCCACGCACATTTTGTTCCTAAACCGTAAACTATTGTGCTAAAGTAACCCACATCGTAACATATGTGTCGTCACGTGTTTGTGTTATACTGTCTGCATATATGTGTCGTCACGTGTTTATGTA
>JAGDYQ010000165.1:402263-500417 GCA_021962125.1 Bulinus truncatus
GTCATAATTCAGGGGCAGCCCCCAAAGTGGCCAAGACACCGGGCCCCTAACTCCCTGTATTCTGCACTGCCGGGTCGGCAATTTTTCTTAGTTAATTGTACTATGCTACGATGTGTATAACAGTAAATAAACCACCTGTTAAACATGTAGCGTTTTGCTTAACACGAGCACTCACTCACGTCTCTCTTTTTTTAAATACGCCATGTTGAACATCATAAAACATTAAATGAATAACTGTTTGGAAAGGAGTCCATTAGAATATTATGAAGGTATATGATTTTAAGAGTTGTTGTTTATGTTTAACCATAGTGAGGATTATTTTCTTTGGGAGGAACTATTTAACATATGAACTTTATTTTATTTGATGTATTATTAGGTGTCCCTATTCTCAAATGTATTTTGGCTACAATAATCTGTTCATGTCCTTGGGGCCACTGCAAGTATATAGACTGATGGTTAACGCGCTGAAATATATATCACCATTTTCAACTCCAACTGTGTGCCTACTCGCCGGTCCGGGTACCGGGCCTTTGATAACTAGTCTATAATACAAATTTTACATCATATGTTCCGGTTTCCGTCTGTCATCGCTACTTCCGTCTGTCATCCAACATGGCGGCATAAACGATTCATCCAAGATGGCGGCACAAACAAGTCAAAGAAGGCAGAAACATTTACTGTTTTCTTAACATGCATGATCCGGATACCAACTGGCCAGCCGAGTAAGAATTGTCTCCTACATGACTGCCAGAAATGACATTGGACCAGCCATATGTTAAATGAAGAGGTGACAAAACACCGTACACTAACATACGGCAGGTTAGATCGTGAATGCCAAATGGCAATCACAATGGAATACTGTTTTCGACCGCCTCAATCATTACCAAAGGGCAATAATGCGATCTTAGGAGATGTAACAAATTCATGCCAAACTTTATTGTGATACTCGCCGAAACAAATTCTAAACCGATCGTGTTCCATAGGCCTATCTATATCTCACAGTATCGTAATAAATTTATGGTGTTCTATTTGTTATTAAATGAGAAGCGATCATAAAAGAAATATTTACAAAAATCGTTCAATTAATACTCTGTGTTATGTTCCACAATTTAAATTTTAAAACAAAATTATGAATACCTCAATATAATGTAATATTTATATTGTTTAAATTGTTATTATTTCTAAAATATGTCTATTTCTAATGTACAATTATTTCCCTTTATTACTATCCTAAAACGTCACTTTTTTTTTCATTTTTTGACTATTACGTCACATGAATGAATTGAATAAGGGTTGAGATTGAGTAGCGCCGTACACAATGTTTACAATGCAAACTAACCCATTTATGATGGGGGCTTCACACAGAGGGTGTATGGAGTGGGCCCAGTTTGAGGAGGGCCCCCAAAATATTTTTTAAACTAAATATTAAGTACATTATCTCATGTCAAAATGTAGTGGCTCCCGAAGATGCCTAAAATCCCTAGGTTCGGCATTGGCTTCACAGAACTATAATGTTGAAAGCTTTGATATGTCTTTCTTTTTTAAGAGGCCTAATGTTTTCTGCGTCTGCGGCCTCAACTGCATTGATGATATACTATGTTTTTAATCGAAGGTCAGCTAAAAGCTACACAACGATTCTTTTTTCTCGGAACCAAGCTTGAGAAGCGTCAAAAAATTATCTCATGTCAAAATGCAGGGGCAGCCCCCAAAGAGGCCAAGCCTACCGGGCCCCTAAATCCATAGGTTCTGCCCTGCCGGATGAATGAATTGAATAAGGGTTGAGTTTGAGTAGCGCCGTACACAACGTTTATAATGCAAACTAACCCATTTATGATGGGGGCTTCACACAGAGGGTGTATGGAGTGGGCCCAGTTTGAGGAGGACCCCCAAAATATTTTTTAAACTAAATATTAAGTACATTATCTCATGTCAAAATGTAGTGGCTTCCGAAGATGCCTAAAATCCCTTGGTACGGCATTGGCTTCACAGAACTATAATGTTGAAAGCTTTGATATGTCTTTCTTTTTTAAGAGGCCTAATGTTTTCTGCCTCTGCGGCCTTAACTGGATTGATGGGATATTTTTTTAATTGAAGGTCAGATAAAAGCTACACAACGATCATATTTTTCCGGGCCCCAGCAAAATATTGTTTACATTAAATATTAATTTCATTATCTCATGTCTTGGTGTCGAATGTCAAAATGCAGAGGCCTCTAAAGAGGCCAGGCCCACAGGGCCCAATAATCCATAGGTTCGACACTGCCGGGTTGGCAGTATTATCTTAGTATATTCTCAGTACGATATGTTGTGCTATACTACAATGTGTATAACAGTAAGTAAACCACCTGCTAAATATGTAGTGTTTTGCTTAAATTACAGACACTCACTCACGTCTCTCTTTTTTTTTTAAATAAGTCATGTTGAACATCATAAAACATAACATGAAGAACTGTTTGGAAAGGAAACCATTTAAAATATTATGAATGAATTAAGATTTATCTATGATAAGGTTTTGTGTGCGCAAATTATGTAGGCTATAGTTGGATGTTAGATTCAACGTTTAATAGTCGGGGGTTCTTTTTGTTAAGCTTCTGAGCCCATAATGAGGATTATTGTCTTGGGATGAGATTTAAGTATTATCGCAGATTAACGGGGACCCCAGAAAATCTATTTTTACATTAAATAGTACGTACATTATCTCATGTCAACATGCAGGGCCCCCCGAACAGGACAAAACCCAAATCCCTAGGTTCGGCACTGGCTTCACAGAACTATAATGTTTAAAGCTTTGATATTTCCTGTTTTTTAGAGTCCTGATATTTTCTGCGTCTGCGGCCTCAACTGCATTGATGGAATACTATGTTTTTAATTGAAGGTCAGCTAAAAGCTACACAACGATTCTTTCTTCTTGGGACCAAGCTTGAGAAGCGTCAAAAAATTATCTCATGTCAAAGTGCAGGGGCAACCGCCAAAGAGGCCAAGCCCACCGGGCCCCTAAATCCCTAGGTTCTGCACTGCCGGATTGGCAATTTTTCTTAGTTAATTGTACTATGCTACAATGTGTATAACAGTAAATAAGCTACCTGCTAAACATGTAGCGTTTCGCTTAACACAAGCACTCACTCACATCTCTCTGTTTTTTTTAAATACGCCATGTTGAACATCATAAAACATTAAATGAATAACTGTTTGGAAAGGAGTCCATTAAAATATTATGAAGGAATATGATTTTAAGAGTTTTTGTTTATGTTTACCCATAGTGAGGATTATTTTCTTTATGTGGAACTCTTTAACATATGAAATTTATTTGATGTATTATTAGGTGTCCCTATTCTCAAATGTATTTTGGCTACAATAATCTGTTCATGTCCTTGGGGCCACTGCAAGTATATAGACTGATTGTTAACGCGCTAAAATACATATATCACCATTTTCAACTCCAACTGTGTGCCTACTCGCCGGTCCGGGTACCGGGCCTTTGATAACTAGTCGTTACACTTACAAATAAAACATAAAACGAAACAGATTTTACTATTACGTGGTACCTACTACCGACGGAAAGAAATCATGGCTGTAAAAAAAAATCAACTTTTATTTTTTTTTAAATACAACCAAAACTTTGAACTGTGTAGCTGCATTGCACCTGCTTACAGCCTGTCAGACCAAACGTGAGGAAATGACGGGTCACCGTGACCTCTCAAGTTTGCTGAAGAATGGTTGTGAAATAAAAGAAACTGAACACACACACACTCGCACGCACACACACACACACGCACAAAAAATGTCTTGGATTTCAAAAAACTCTGGGGGGGGGGGGGAATTGTAAAAATGTCCAACATGGCACTTGAAAATGTCTATATAAAAATATTTTGGCTTTACATTTCATTGAACAGTAAATGTTCAGTCTTGCGATTAATTTTCCAGCTAAAAGGTCAGCTTAACATTGTAGGGAGGAAGAAAAAATTTTGAAATAAGAAAAGTTGTTTACTTGACGTTTGTTCAGAATTTTTCCTTTGTTTTTTAATAAACATTTTAAAAAAATGGGGCCACCGAAATGAAACTGACTCGCCCCTGGAACGGTTATGTTTGAATATTTAGATTGATATCAGATACTAGACCAGGGATGGCCACTAGACCAGGGATGGCCACGCATGAGGTAGATAAGAGCAGCTTTCTGGGGGTTTTTTTATACAGTAGAAAAAATTCCTAATAAGGAGTAAAAAAACCAAGTTCGCTGGATACGGTTCTTCTATTAGTAACAGTGTCATTCGTCCTACACAATAATTTAAATACCAACCATACACCCTCTTAATATTGTGTGGTTACAGAATCGGATGAGTTCTACACTTCATCTGTCCAGTAAACCCCCTTAGGGCTAAGGAAACTTATATCAAAATATTTCACTATGTAGGGTAAGTCTCGCTGTGAATTTTGAAACCATTTTTCGAAAGTTACCTGCAGCTTTTATTTAATGTTGTAATTTTTTTTTAAACGTGCAAACAACTTACAACGTACAAATCGGGATACACGGCAAACTTGTTGTATTTATGTTATCCGGATACACGGCGAACATGTTGTATTTATGTTATCCGGACACACGGCGAACATGTTGTATTTATGTTATCCGGATACACGGCGAACATGTTGTATTTATGTTATCCGGATACACGGCGAACATGTTGTATTTATGTTATCCGGACACACGGCGAACATGTTGTATTTATGTTATCCGGATACACGGCGAACATGTTGTATTTATGTTATCCGGATACACAGCGAACATGTTGTATTTATATTATCCGGACACACGGCGAACATGTTGTATTTATGTTATCCGGATACACGGCGAACATGTTGTATTTATGTTATCCGGATACACAGCGAACATGTTGTACTTATATTATCCGGACACACGGCGAACATGTTGTATTTATGTTATCCGGATACACGGCGAACATGTTGTATTTATGTTATCCGGATACACAGCGAACATGTTGTATTTATGTTATCCGGATACACAGCGAACATGTTGTATTTATGTTATCCGGATACACAGCGAACATGTTGTATTTATGTTATCCGGATACACAGCGAACATGTTGTATTTATGTTATCCGGATACACAGCGAACATGTTGTATTTATGTCATCCGGATAACAGCGAACATGTTGTATTTATGTTATCCGGATACACAGCGAACATGTTGTATTTATGTTTTCCGGATACACAGCGAACATGTTGTATTTATGTCATCCGGATAACAGCGAACATGTTGTATTATGTTATCCGGATACACAGCGAACATGTTGTATTTATGTTATCCGGATACACAGCGAACATGTTGTATTTATGTTATCCGGATACACAGCGAACATGTTGTATTTATGTTTTCCGGATACACAGCGAACATGTTGTATTTATGTCATCCGGATAACAGCGAACATGTTGTATTTATGTTATCCGGATACACAGCGAACATGTTGTATTTATGTTATCCGGATACACAGCGAACATGTTGTATTTATGTTATCCGGATAAACAGCGAACATGTTGTATTTATGTTATCCGGATACACAGCGAACATGTTGTATTTATGTTATCCGGATACACAGCGAACATGTTGTATTTATGTTATCCGGATAACAGCGAACATGTTGTATTTATGTTATCCGGATACACAGCGAACATGTTGTATTTATGTTATCCGGATAACAGCGAACATGTTGTATTTATGTTATCCGGATACACAGCGAACATGTTGTATTTATGTTTTCCGGATACACAGCGAACATGTTGTATTTATGTCATCCGGATAACAGCGAACATGTTGTATTTATGTTATCCAGATACACAGCGAACATGTTGTATTTATGTTATCCGGATACACAGCGAACATGTTGTATTTATGTTATCCGGATACACAGCGAACATGTTGTATTTATGTTTTCCGGATACACAGCGAACATGTTGTATTTATGTCATCCGGATAACAGCGAACATGTTGTATTTATGTTATCCGGATACACAGCGAACATGTTGTATTTATGTTATCCGGATACACAGCGAACATGTTGTATTTATGTTATCCGGATAAACAGCGAACATGTTGTATTTATGTTATCCGGATACACAGCGAACATGTTGTATTTATGTTATCCGGATACACAGCGAACATGTTGTATTTATGTTATCCGGATAACAGCGAACATGTTGTATTTATGTTATCCGGATACACAGCGAACATGTTGTATTTATGTTATCCGGATACACAGCGATCATGTTGTATTTATGTTATCATGTGGTGTAACTAATGAAAGGTTGGGGGGGGGGTCTGTCTTTGCCACCAGCAAGGGGGCTGTATATTTTTGTATTTTTGTTTTGGCACTGGAATGGGGCAGCATATGTATATATATATATATACAGTCCGCCCGTACATTAACGATACTTACATAATTCTGTTTGAGAATCAGGTGTTCTTTTTTTTTTCCTATTGATAAGCATAGCCACCTGGCCCACGCCTCGGACATCAGATGACCAGGAAGTTCTCATTTCCCTACATTCTCTCGATTACATTAGTGTTATAATTTCTATTTCTTATAATGTCTAATATGGAATACAGAGGCATGAATATTTGCTCTGATTGTGTAATACAATGGGACATTTATTATATTAAAAAAAGCTCTTACCCCACCCCACCCCCACCCCCTTTTGCTCTCCTGTCTCATATCACGTGACCAACTGTCCGTTAAGTTCCTCCATTTCTATTGGATATTTTCTGGGGAATTTTTTTTGTCCAGATACTGGAGCGAGCAGGTCATTGTAGTCCCATAATGAACTAGACATACGTTGTTGTGTTGTTGTTTTATCTAATAACTTTGACCTATAATTATGACACGGTGTAACAAGGGGTCATTTAAAAACCACAAGATTGTTATCAGGTGAATAAATGGACAGAAATGAAAATGGTTAACAGTTTTTTGAGGATGGAAAAAAAAATTCCGCTCACCTGTCTAATCAAAAAGCTATCAAGTCTAAATGGTTACGTACCTTGCACCAGTAAATGGACTGCCACTGTAGTGTCCTCTCTTTATATCCACCATAGCTCTACTGAAATTAGTGTTTCGAGTCGTTAACTTTCACCACCCCGATCTGGCCTAACAATCTAACTTCCATTGATTCACCCTTTTTACCCTAGTCAAATAAAAGCAATTTATTTTGGCTCACATTCAAATAACAAATATTGGGATTCGAACAAATGACATGTACAAAATTTATCCAGTTCACTTCTTCGCCACCCATAATGTCGCCCACCCTCCCCCTTCCCCTCCCACCTTTTTACACCGGTAAACAAGACAATTTCTTTTGGCTCAAGTTCAAATAACAAGTATTAGGATTCGAACAAATAACCTGTACCAAAACTTATCCGGCTCACAATCTCGCCACCCATCATGACACACACACACACACACACAAACACACACACACACACACTATACTATTAAACATAACAATATCTTTTGATTTAGTCGCCCATGATCAACCCACAACGAAGACAACAAGAAAATTGAATTTTTATTTTCTTTAATTGACTTGTGAATTATTCAGCAGGGTGTTGTGTGCCCACCTCTGCTGCTGTACGCCGCGACTCCAAACATTTATGCAAGTTTTCTATCTTCGTCTTTTACCACGACCAAGGATGCGAGCCAGGAATACCAAAAAAACAACAACTTATTCTTGTGCTCCACTTGTCCGAATTTGTTAGACCGACAGACCACAGGGTGTCCCTAGTACACTCTGTTGGCACGGGTTGACCACGTGACGTAAGTCCGGGGGAGGGGGTGGAGATGGTGTGGTGGTTCTGGTCAGACGCCTGGAGCGCTAAGACAAGGAAGGACAATCCCTTCTGCTGCATCCTTTTTTTTTGTTACAATTTGTTTCCTTTCTTGATTTTTTTTATCTATATACGTTTTATTTTATAACCCAATTTGGTGCAGGTCAGCGTTTCTCAAAGTATAGAATGTTGCAGAATATCTCAAGGGGGGGGAAGGTTGGGACAAAGTTTGAGTTAATAATTAAAAGGTCGAGAGTCAATGTAAGAATAATTATAACTGAATATTTGTCTACATTTGAAAACTAAAATGTATTTTGATCTGAAAAGTAAATATGTATATATACTAGCTGTGTGCCCGGCGCTGCCCGGTAAGTCGGGAGTTCAAACGTGACACTTGAAACATTTCCAACACACCATTAGGTATAAAGATATGCGTGCTGATTTATGCCACCTAAGTAATTGTGAAGAAATGACCTACATTCCTTTCGGCATAATTTACGTTTTATTCGTCAACGTTAACCAAACAAACTAAATACAACCTAACCAAACAACCAACCAAAACAACCAACCAAACCTTCCAAACCAACAAACAACCAAACCAAACCCGTCGCAAATTACGTTTTACCCGTCAACGCTAACCAACCAAACCAATACAAACAACCGAACCAACCAATCAAACCAACCAAACCAATCAAAGCAAACCAAACCAAACCAAACACCATTAGTTAAAGATATGGGTGCTAATTTATGCCACGTACCTCATGTGCAGAAATGACCTACTTTTCATACGTCATAAATTACGTTTTACCCGTCAACGCTAATAACTTAGGATTATTTGTTCAAACAGTAATTAATTCTCTCAGTGTAAAATTAGAACGAAGCATTAAAAAATAGACTATTATAAAAATGCATTGAAAAGTAAAAAAAAATAAAGACTTCATTATGCCATTTTGCAGCACAGAGATAAGTTGGTGTGGCACGATACAGCACACGCGCGCACGTTCAGTTCGGCTTCTTACTTCCTTAATTTCTTACTTTCACGCTGTATCTTACATATATAGGAAGGTCATGGTTTAAGTTCCCTTCACGTCTCCCGTGGTGCCACCGCGGTCATTGCACTGTCGGCTATGGTTGGGAATGGAGGAAGGATACTGTCCGAAAACCGTACAATAGTGGTCTATAGAATCTATGAGATAAATATCTCCATCAAACTGGAACTCAGCCCCGTAGCCAGGGGGGGGCGGCACTGGGGGGGCGTGCCCCCCGCTAGGTGTTGAGTGCCCCCCCTCGCTTAAAAAAGAAGAAAAAGAGGAAAAAAATAAAGAAAAAGCAACTAAAATGAGAAGGTGCCCCCTTGCTGGGTATTGGTGCCTCCCTGCTTACTTTGACCTGGCTACGGGCCTGCTGGAACGTCACACATATATAGAGTTAATGGCGATTTTGTTCTCTTTCTTTTATCGCAGTTTGTCATAGGTGTGTCTCGTGATGCTAACTGCCGTCATACTGGGTCGCTAAAACAAGCAAACAAAGTTCTGAGAACCACTTGAGTAAGTTATTGAACCAAGGGGAGCCTACTCTGCGAAATGTTATTCAGTCCCTTGCCGCTCATAAAAAACATCTTTTTTTTTTCAAAAGGGTTAGCCATGTGTTTGTCTACAAAATGGTGTTTTATTCATTCCCTTAACATTTATAGTTTTAAATGTTTTATTTTTTTTTTGTATCCAGCATGTTTCGTCTCAGTGGGAAAAGGTTGTTCAAAATAGTGGGGATTTTTTTTTTCTTGATTATCATTTTTTAAAAAAAAAGTGAATGCTCGAAGTACAGAACCCATACAGCGGCGTATCTCATGGGGTAAAAGTCCAAACATTACTAAAGTGGTGAAACTTCTACCAGATAATGGTGGCCAAGTGCATGCCGCCTGTAACTAACCTTAGAACAGCTAGGCATACGCCGATACACTCAAACATATATATGGTGATATTGTACATTACATCATAAACCCAAATACTAACTCAAAGATAGATAGATAGATAGACAGACAGACAGACAGACAGACAGACAGACAGACAGATAGATAGATAGATAGATAGATAGATAGATAGATAGATAGATAGATAGATAGATAGATAGATAGATAGATAGATAGATAGATAGATAGATAGATAGATAGATAGATAGATAGATAGATAGATAGATAGATAGATAGATAGATAGATAGATAGATAGATAGATAGATAGATAGATAGATAGATAGATAGATAGATAGATAGATAGATAGATAGATAGATAGATAGATAGATAGATAGATAGATAGATAGATAGACAAATGCCACACTTGCAAGTGACACATCGTCTGAAAACAGATGTTGCTGTAAACTACATTGTATACATTATTTCTGTAAACTATACCAAATTCAATACGTTTTCAGCCTTTTATTTCATTCATGAATATTTACTTGTTTGTTGTGTTTATCTGTTTATTTTTTTTTAATTATAATAATTTAATATTGAGTCGACTTTTTCATTTCATTAACCATTGGCTGAACGGAACGTTTTACTGAATCGCCTGGGAGAATTCATTTTTGTCCAAGTTGAAATTTACACCTTTACTGGTGAAAGATATATTGAATCAGAAATCAAATACATACATTTAAAAAAAAAATGTAGATCAGTCGAACAAGGAGTCCATTTAAAAAAAAACAACTGTTTTGTGGGATGGCAGGAACCAGGAAATCTGCAGTATCATGTAAAACTCAATTTAAACTAATACAT
The DNA here is from genome assembly GCA_021962125.1 of Bulinus truncatus. Taxonomy (NCBI): domain Eukaryota; kingdom Metazoa; phylum Mollusca; class Gastropoda; family Planorbidae; genus Bulinus; species Bulinus truncatus. The sequence goes on from JAGDYQ010000165.1 coordinate 412,866, forward strand.
TTCACCGCCATGATTAGATATTTTCTGTGCCAGACATTGCTAAAGTTACAGGTAAAACTGGATGTCAAAACAACATGAGATCAGGTTTTTAAGGAAGAAAATGGGTTTTTGGTAGATGGTAATTTTATTTAAAAAAAAAAAACAACTAAACAACATGAAATGTGTGCATGAGTACAACCTACCTTTCAGATATTTATGTTGTGCACAGTATGCTGTACACTACATCTATTCTATGTATGCTGTACTCATTATATATGTATGCTCTAAAAATCTGCTATGTATAACCACCACATTATCTATGTATGCTCTAAATATCTGCTTTGTATATCACCACATTATCTATGTATGCTCTAAATATCTGCTTTGTATATCACCTCATTATCTATGTATGCTCTAAAAATCTGCTAGGAATATTACCACATTATATATGTATTTTTATAATATTTATTTATCGAATGGATGACGTTATAAGAATTTAAAATATTGATTTTTTTGTGTGTATCGGACTTGGGAAAGAGTAGTCTCATTTGTCTGGAAACTATTCTTCGAGATTCTATCCATTATATTGATTTTTCTATAAACTCGTTTAATTCTATGCATAAAATCGGTAATGGAATTCGGAAGTCTCGAGAAATATCGAAGAATTGTATCTCATGACTAATAATTATGCTTGTTCAAGAGAATAGAAATATATGTTTACACTTTTAATGGTGTGTTGTACACATTTAATATATGTTGTAAACATCTACAATGTTTGAAAGAGAAATAGGATTGTTTCCAGATAATTACACATTGAAAATAAAGCCAAAAATTTAAAACCCCATATGAGAACTTCATTTTGTATTGAAAAAATACACTTAATATATACTCTTTCTAAACATTTTATTTCTAAACTAAATAAAAAGATTTGATTTATTCACGCCTAGTCGACAATGACTCTTTATCTTCAGTACAAGCAGTTTGGTGGAAATTTTCAGTAGTTATACGAGATCCCATGAGTATAGGATGGCTATTGGTAAATAATGCTGCCATCAAAAATGATGATTTTTTTATTGTAAACTGAAACCCTCGGAATATTCCTAAACCATAATATCGCCAAACGTAATCTTCATTCAGTGCCGAACCTAGGAAATAGGGAGCCCCGGGGGCTTGGCCACAATGTGGGCCCTGCAATTTGACATTCGACGCAGGACATGAGATAATGTACTTAATATTTAATGTAAAAAAAGAATTTGGGGGCACCCCTCAAGCTGGGGCTTTGGGGGGGTGTTACGCTAAGAATTCACCCCCCCCCCCTTTTTGCTCACGCACCTCCCGCCAGTAGCGAGTGACTCATCAGTTGACCTACATCTAGAATTTATCCTCCCCTCCCCGTTTCCACCTCCACTGCCAATTTGAATTTACCCCGCCAATACGGACCCTCTCGCTCCTCATCAGTTGACCATGGAGATGTTACGTCAAGAATTCACCGCACCTTTCCCCCCCCCCATATAACGTGTCAAACTTAACCCCTTCCATACTATTTGAAAGTTGTTTCTATCAGCTCTCGCTACCTTTGCACACGGATTATCTACTGTCCCACTCGCACCCCGCGAGCCTTTATAAAGTGAACGCGGAATGTATCTAGACACAGAGGGTGGCCCACAGAGAGAGTGGGGAGTCGGCACCGCATACTTAGGACAGAGGGCGGCCCAGTAGACTTAGGGAAGTTTATAGAATATATTATACTTTAAGTAGACTTGGATTGTTAGACTTGTAAAATATTATCATAGTACATTAAATCAGTGTTGTAAAGTACACGCCTAAGAGTTGTGTTGTTATATACTAGTACCTATACCAGTGAGTTAGAGTTAAAGATTTGGTAATTAAGTTAAATTACCTGGCGAGCCTGCCCTACATATAATATCAGCCTGCATATTGAACTTCACATTTGGCGGTCTTATATACGAAGAATTTCCACCGTAACATTTGGCGAGCCTGCCCAAAGAGCCACTGAATCTTCTGAGACGTTGCCGTCGCAGTCACCACCCAAAGTCATCAGGAGTCACACCGGACTCACCCACAGTCATCAGGAGTCTCACCGGACTCACCCACAGTTATCAGGAGTCACACCGGACTCACCCACAGTCATCAGGAGTCATACCGGACTCACCCAAGCCTTCAGGAGTCACACCGGACTCACCCACAGTCTTCAGGAGTCATTCCGGACTCACCCACGTCTTCAGGAGTCATACCGGACTCACCCACAGTCTTCAGGAGTCATACCGGACTCACCCAAGTCTTCAGGAGTCATACCGGACTCACCCACAGTCTTCAGGAGTCATACCGGACTCACCCAAGTCTTCAGGAGTCATACCGGACTCACCCACAGTCTTCAGGAGTCATACCTGACTCACCCACAGTCTTCAGGAGTCATACCGGACTCACCCAAGTCTTCAGGAGTCATACCGGACTCACCCACAGTCTTCAGGAGTCATACCGGACTCACCCACAGTCTTCAGGAGTCATACCGGACTCACCCCGAGTCTACAGGCGGCATATTGGACTCACCCAAGTCTACATGAGTCATACCGGACTCACCTACGTAAGCAGGATTCACCGACTTAAACCAGCTCAGCGATCATCGGATCAAACAGAGAGTGAGACAGTCAGTCTGTGAGGATTCGTAAAAACCAGATAAGTTTCAATTTTCTCTTAGTGCACTATCAAATGTCTCGTTTAGTTTGAATCTTTCTAAATATTTTGTTAGCAGTCTCCCCCTGAGCACATCTTTGTTACTTGTGTAACAGAGTGGCAAATCGGTGCTCGGAGAGATTACATTACATTTATTTGTTAGATTATTACTGTATAGTTTTGTATATGTGACAGTATTGTTTTATTTGTTGTTACTATCAGTTACTCTGCCTTTTGTCTTGTGTACTTTGTATTGTATTTGTACCCAGGAATTTTTTTTTGTTTAACTAGATAGTGTGTATATCAAATAGTTATTAGTACCATTTGAGTAGATTAAAGTTATATATTAAGGTAAGTCACAGTAGCATATTTAGCTCACAGTCTATCTACGTATAGAAAAATGTCATCATTCGAGCATTTTGTGACCCTAGGGCAATCATTAGGGATAGAGCCAAAGAAATTAGAGAAATGGGCGCAGGATAGAGTAGATAAAGAACAGGATAGATTACGACCGGAATCTAGTAGATTAGAGCAGAAGCGAAGTCGGGAAATAGCTCAAACCCAATTAAAAATCAAAGAATTAGAGCTAGAGCAATATTTAAGGAATAGCCAGTGCAATAACCCCAACCCTCTACCGCCAATCACCCCACAATCAATTATAGACCAAAGCCTTCCCATTAGAATAGCCCAAGATAAATGTCACATATTTGACGAGACAAAGACGACAGTAGACCACGAAGAACTGATGGCAGGTTTCCATGTATTTGAAAGGACGAATGAAGAAATTATGTACAAGGCTACTAAGATAATGCAGGCAGAAAGAGAGAAACATGATATAAATAATATACAAGAAGAAAATGAGAAGCTACGACTAGAAAATAAACGACTTAAATCAGAGAAAGATATGTTGCAGGCTGAATTGAATAGATTGATCTTGGAGAAAGACACACATAGTAAACTAAAGACTAGCAGTTCTTTAGAAGGCCTACCACTTGGGGTGGATGCAATAGAAAAACTATTGAACATACTTATTAAGAAAATAGATGTAGAATCACCAGTGGTTGTAAACAAAGGAGATACAGACGCTAACTATGGACAAATACGTAACAGCGCTATACACAGAAGTAAAGATGATAAAGTAATGAAGCCAGTGAATGGAGAAAGAGAACACATAAATAAAGAATTAAACAGGTCAAAATTTATTAGAAAGATGTCTCCAGTTATGGATCCTATTAGTAAACAAAGTAACCATGTAACACAACGAAAAACAGCATTTCAAGGGAGTTTTAAACATGTAGCTAATCAAAGTCATTCAGTGGGAGAAGATGAACAATGGCAGAGAATTCGATTTAGAGGGGAAAATCGCAATACACCTAGAATAATAGTCGTTAGGAAGAACGATAGCTACAATAGCGATATGCCCATAGAACATGTTAGGACAGACAGATGTGATTATGAAATTAGACGACAATTTGATGAAAAAGGGAAATGTTGCGAAAAAGAGAATTTGTTGAAGAGTAGACAAATGAAGACACATTGTAGACATGGTACGAATGACGTGTTTCTGTATAGGGGTAGATACGACCCACGACATCATGATGGTAGAAGAATAAACTACACTTGCCGAGGGAAGGATAGTCTAAGTTACTGCTACAGAAATATGGGTAAAAACTTATATGATAGGCGAAGGATAGAGCAATGCTTTAGGCCTCATTACCCTGATCAGTGTTTCGCTTCTAAGTCAGTACCAAGAAATAATCGGGTGGATAACGACTTTTATCTAATGAGAAAGCCTAGATATGGGTTATTTCAAGACAGGGAGAGAAAGTTGAATTGCAACTGGAGGGAGCATATGGTAAAATAGCTCCTGGGCCACTTGACATCTTTTTCCATACGTACCATTAGAGTATAAAAGTAGGTGTAAATAATTTAAACAAATGTAATGCCGTAGTTTATATGATACCTCATCCCTTGAAGTGAGACGTAAATGTTGCCAAGATACTAAGGTTTAGAAAGAGTTTTATAGATTAAACGCGTGACGAAACAAGGTAAGTGATATAGGGAACAATAGGTAGATACGGATTTAAGTAAGATCAGTTAGGGCCAAAAGGATGCACGGTAAGTCTAGTTGTGTTGTTTGTTTGACTAAGTGCACTAAGAGTAATAAGCCCAACATTTTTTATTCCCCTCGTAAACGTAAGCAAAATTTTCCCATTCTATAAATAGAGTAGTTTTTCACAGACTGACCACAGGCTTCAAAAGTTACTACGCGTCTCCCACCACGCCAGAGACGATTACGTCATGCACAACGGTCTACCATACAGCAGAACAGTGCTGAGAGTCAAGAGTTTTCGTTCGCCCTTGAAAACAGTGACCACTGTAAGACCACGCCTCTTAACTTCACCTCTCACCTGTTGACTACCTCAGTCGATCAGACATCGTAGTACCAGCCCAGATGACCACACCGTCAAAGAAAGAAAAGGAAAACTATGAACTAAATAACATTTTTTTTTCTTCTCTCTTCCCAATTCTAATTTTAGTAATTGATGTCATATTATCAGTAGTATTTTTTTTTGTCTCTTTCTCATTTCCTTCTCAATTTGAATTTTATTGATTGATGTCATGTATATTATGTGTACATTTATATGCCTAGATGTGTCTAGTATTTTTTGATGTTTGATGACGTGCCTAGGGCATAGTGCTTTTAGCTAGATATAGTATAAAATGTTTTGTTTGTTTCGTAACACGAAACTTGAGATGAACGGAGGTGTTACGTTAAGAATTCACCGCACCTTTCCCCCCCCCCATATAACGTGTCAAACTTAACCCCTTCCATACTATTTGAAAGTTGTTTCTATCAGCTCTCGCTACCTTTGCACACGGATTATCTACTGTCCCACTCGCACCCCGCGAGCCTTTATAAAGTGAACGCGGAATGTATCTAGACACAGAGGGTGGCCCACAGAGAGAGTGGGGAGTCGGCACCGCATACTTAGGACAGAGGGCGGCCCAGTAGACTTAGGGAAGTTTATAGAATATATTATACTTTAAGTAGACTTGGATTGTTAGACTTGTAAAATATTATCATAGTACATTAAATCAGTGTTGTAAAGTACACGCCTAAGAGTTGTGTTGTTATATACTAGTACCTATACCAGTGAGTTAGAGTTAAAGATTTGGTAATTAAGTTAAATTACCTGGCGAGCCTGCCCTACATATAATATCAGCCTGCATTTTAACGCCACAGGGGGGACTTTTAAATTTGGACCCCCTCACCTCCCCCACCCTAGGTACGCCTCTGTCTTCATTCCAACCTTATAGGACCAGAACAGTTTTTAAAGCATTATGGGCCCTTGGGCTCCCCACCAACAATCACTAAATGTAATTCGATACAAAGAACCAACTAGCACCGAACCGGGGCTCCCGACAGGTATGTGAAGTCCCTGAAAAGATGAGATGAAATCTCTAAAAACAGTTTTTTTATGGTGCCCTTCTTTCATCCCCACCATAGCCGATAGTGCAATGTGCGTGGAGGCACCACGGGAGATATAGCTGGGGACTTTAGCCATGAAATATCTATAGGTCCTCACCGGAGATCGAACCAGGGACCCTCGGGTCGACAGTCGAGCGCTACAAAATCGATTAGTGCGAGAGTGTGTGATTAAATTTGGTCCCATCTGATAGAGACTGTCAATATCTGAGTGCCAAAAGGGAGCATGGGTCAAGATGACCCTGATCACAACAAGAGGCGAAAAATCTTTAACAGTAACCACACATCGCCGATGAAGATAGCTAGGTTTAAGTTCTAAGGCTTGCAACTGCCTAACTCTAAGCCGCTAGACTTAACAGACTGATTAGCAGAATAAGTCGTTCATGTTACCCGTGTTGCCTGCGGCAACAGTCTTACAAACAACTTCAAAATCAGTGGAAAAACAAAGCGAAACAAATAAAAAAAAGTATGCATTTATAGCAGTTTAAATTGCTCAACAATATTTAGATTCAATATATATTCTAATAAGATCACTACTTTTGTCTTTTCTCATAGAGTTAAATAATAATTTGACATAAAAGCAAAGATGTTGCCGATCTGATTCAGGTGTATATATACGTTTTACCTTTCATTGTCTTAACTAAGGGGAAACAATCTCACATTAATATGTTGTATGGTTTTACATACGGAGGGAGCGGACAGAGCGTCAACTTGATAAAAAAAAAAAACTTCAGCCAGCGAGAATGTTTGTTTAGTCTCCTCACCTGTCAACCCTCCTTACCCCGCCCAATCCTCCCCTACCTTTCCTTTTCCGTAATTCGTCGTGTTTATGCGATAACACAATGGGAGATAGCTCGTTGTTTTAATTGCTGGCTACTGCTACTGAATTGTTGCATTGCTCAGCATAAGCGAATTAACGTTTTATTTTATTGTTGTAAATTTCGATACTCTTTATCGGGTGTATTTGAATGTTGTAAAACAACGTCAGTTTAAAACGTTTAATTAAAATATTCTAAATGTATCAAGACTACAATTATATATATATATATATATATATATATATATATATATATATATATATATATTGCATTTAAATCTTCAGGTCTTCTAACACCCCCTCTCTTGTTTATACAAACACTTCTCATTTCTCCGGTCACAGTCGAGCGCTCTACACTGCACAAACATGTGCAATTTAAAAAATAGCTTTATACATGCAATCATACTGATTATTTTGTCATAAATAGTATATTTCCATAGGTTTTTTAGATAAAATGTAATTTGGTACTAAACTTATAGTATTGCTTTTAGAATTATCTAGGTTAAAGTGACAAGCAATCAAGTAGATAGGTATGATTAGTCGAATTCATTGTTATAAGATCGATAGAAAGATTGAAAAGGTTGTGCACCCCTGAACTAGGAAATTGAAGTTTCGAGCACATTTGACTTATACACAACAGAGGAAACATTTCTTGTTTACAACCCATGAGGGTTTAGCATTTTCAGATGAAGTTGTGTGTGAAGTCCCTGTAGAGATGAGATGAAATCTCTTAGATCCTATAATCCACTACTGGGACATTTGTTGAATGGTGCTATTCCTTCATCCCCACCAATGGTACTGGAGGCACCACGGGAGATATAGTGGGACTTAAACCAAGACCTTAAATATCCATTTGGTCCTGACCGGAGATCGAACCAGTGGCCTTCATGTCGACAGTCGAGCGCTTTACTTCACGCAAGATTAGAATTCACCACTTTATAAGCCACGACATATTAAGGGGTTGTGTGGCTAGCAAGGTCATTTTTAGAGCATTTTCGAAAAAAAAATGCTCTATTGTCCCCGTTTTGTCTGTCTGCCTGTCTGTCCGTCATCACCCTAGATCGCAACAACCATAAGTCCTAGACCCTTGATGTATATATCATTTTGTAGGTCTTGGCCTGCCAAGAAATGTCTTTTCTCCATTTCGCGGTCTGACCTCTGAGGGCCGAAAAAGGTGGCGTATTAAGTACTGTTTTTACTATATAAGCTATATTAATAAAGGAGCGCCCTATATCTCAGCAACCATAAGTCCTAGACCCATGATGTATATATCATTTTGTAGGTCTTGGCCTGCCAAGTGTACATCAAAAGTCCAATTCGCGATCTGACCTCAAAATTCAGTAAAATCTATGGCTGGCACCCGGAAAAAAAAATACGGATTTCGTCCGGCGTAACCGAAAATGCTCTAAAATGTCCTTTGTCCAAACGGAAAAGACTTAAATTGCTTGTTTTACTTCCCTACACAATGTTAGGTATCCATTTTCACGATGGGTGGATTTGAATTTTGGGTAACTTTTACCAGGGTCTAATTAAAAAAAAACCTGAGCGCTCACACCGGGCTAAACTCAAACTCGGGACTATTAGGTCGATGGTCTATCGCTCTACACCGCCCGACCATCCATCATTTCAGCGTTAACTTAAACGGACTTTGGACTTTAAGAAAGTACTCAAATGACATCATACTAATTTTGAGTGTGTGCTGTCTAGGCATGTGAATAGACGGGGGTTAGGGCTGCCGGTGTTATATTGCTGGGGGGGGGGGAGGGGGGGTACCAAAAGGCTATAGGGACCAATGAAGCCCTACGCGTTCCAGTTTATTTTCTAAATTAGATATGTAATTTTTTCATTCAAAATTTCATCTTTTTATTTTCACCGACTCTATTTCATTAGAGCATGAATGTAAATATAATGATTATATGCTGGTTTTAAAATAAAAACGTATTGTTAGCGATTTCGAAAAAGAAAAAATCAATAACCTATAAAAAAAAAAAAAGGTTGGTGGCCCACCTCAAGCTGGGACCCGGGGAACTTTCGAATTTGGACCTCCCTCCCTCCCCCACCCTAGGTACGCCTCTGATCTCATATATATATATATATATATATATATATATATATATATATATATATATATATATATATATATAGTCGTTTTCTTGAACCACTCAAACTAAACCGCTGTATCTACCTCCGCGGTTTTCAACCGGTGGTTCGCCTACCCCTGGGGTACGGGATCGGTCATTCAGTGGTACGCAGCGACATATAGTTTTCGTTTAAAACAACCAAGAGTTGTTTATTCGCGAAGTGTGAGGGGTAGCTGCGGACATACTCTCGCGCACCTTGGTTGAGAACCGGCTATATATATACATGGGCGTATTCATTGGGGGGGGGGCAAGGGGGCATTTGCCCCACTTATTTTGAAAAATGTCATAATAGCGACGCCCATGTATATATATATATATATATATATATATATATATATATATATATAATCATTCTATCCATCAAATTAGGATATGTCTGTCTGTCTGTCTAATCTATTTGTCTTTCTATGTCATCTATAAGAAACTATGTTGATCTATCATGAATACGTGTGAGAGAGGGAGAGTGTGAGGGTACGTGTGTGGATGTGTATGTGTGTGTTGCGCGTGCGTGCGTATGTGAGCATGTATGTGTGTGTGTGTTTGTGTGTGAATATGTGTGTTTGAGCTTGTGTGAGCGTGCTTTTCTCCTCGTGTACTGTAACTGTGCGTAAGGCTGTTTAGTAAAAACTGTAACAAAAACACAGGTTTAGTAACAATCAAAATATATTCTTCTTCCCCTAGACCTCATTTGTTTTGGACGATAACCTGTTTTTGATATGAAGATATTAGCTGTCACTGTCTTTATAACTATCAGTGTGAGTGTGTGAGTTCTGTCACAGTTCTACACATGCTCACCAACAACCAATATTGATGTTTTCGTTACATATCTCAGGTCCCAGTCCATCCAGCGATCCGGATTGACCTGATTGATCTGCACTGACATCATTTCAACCTGCCAGCCACAGTCGTCTCAGTGAACTGAACTTTGACCCAGAACACAACAAAAACTGGGTTAGCCCCAGTTATGTGCACAACTGACATAGGGTGTGGGTGGGGGGATAACGGTGCATGTAAGAGATGAGGATTGGAGGGGGGGGTGAGCGTAGAGACAGTCAGACATAATATCCATCTAAGAGAAAGAGAGAGAGAGAGAGAGAGAGAGAGAGAGAGAGATGGTTAAGAAAGAGACAGTCAATTGGCCTGGAAAGCTGACACTTGAACGGTAGAAAGCAGTTTTAACAAATGTACAGGGTAACGTTTGGTGACAGCGAGCAAGAATGTTTACAGCTGTACTGCAGATTCACTATAGCAGCGGTCGGCATCTTTTAGTACCTCACGGACCACTTTATTCATAAGTTAATTTTCGCGGTCCACTTGAATTTATTATTTTTATTTCCATGTACCACTTTTATAGATCTTGTGAATATAGGCGGGTCTATCTGAATAAATAAATATACAAACAATGATGACATATTTTATATCATCGTTTTATCTGGATCGAATGATTGCTTTTGTATATTTTCTTTTGCGGACCAGCGAAATTTCTGTAGCAGAGCACCAACGGCCCGCGGACCACTGTTTTGCCGACCACTGCACTATAATAGAACATTAACTTGTAAGACAACTGGGAGGACCATCTACAATGAAACATGCCACACCTGTCATTGAAGTTATCTAAGTATTTGTATAGTATTTTCTTTGAAAAGTTTCTTTTGTATAGAGATTATATGTCCTCCAGTCAAACGTTACATGTGAAGTTTTCACATTGAAGTTTTCAAACGGAAAGGTTTCATTTAGAAATGACAAAAAAAAAGTGTACAAAAAAAAAAAGAAAATACAAACTGATCAAAGATGAAATCAAGTTTGATAAAGAGCAAAGACAGACTGGCTGACAGAAAGACTGACAGACAGACTGACAGACTGACTGACAGACTGACTGACAGACTGACAGACTGACAGACTGATAGATAGACCGACAGACTGACAGACATACTGACAGACAGACAGACAGGCATGCCAGCATGCAAGGGTGTAAAAAATAAATGATGTGGCTTACATTATGCTACATTCCCCCCCCCCCCTTAAGTCCTTTTATTAAGTCACTCGAACACTAGACCGCTCAATCTACCTCGTCTGTGATACTTGATCTAGGGTCAGTGTTGGCTAGACAGTGGACAGTGCTGTAGGCCAAAGGTTGCCGACTGGGCTGTCACCGAGAACCCCCAGCGGTGACTTATAATTCCAAACTTCATTACGTAACTTAGTGTTGTCTTTTTGTTGGTCAATTTCTTTTTCAGCTCGGATGGGTCTTTCATGATGTGGTTCACAGGTAAACCTTTTGATTGATGAGTGAACTGACAGACAGGTATTGTAGGTAGAAAAATATATAGACAAAATGACTAACTGATACGTAGAAAGATAAATGTAAAGACGAATGACCGACTAACTGGTGGATATATATAGACAGATAAATAGAAGGATGTAGAATTAGATGGATCAACTTAGTAAGATAAACAGGAGATACACAAAACACATTCTCCCAGCTTTTCATCGTTGGCCAGGTACGTGGCTAATATGACCTCTTTCATCAAAGTACGAATGACCTCTTTCTTCAAAGTACGAAAGACCTCTTTCATCAAAGTACGAATGACCTCTTTCATCAAAGTAGAATGTCCTCTTTCATCAAAGTACGAATGACCTTTTTCATCAAAGTAGAATGACCTCTTTCATCAAAGTATGAATGACCTCTTTCATCAAAGAACGAATGACCTCTTTCATCAAAGTACGAAAGTCCTCTTTCATCAAACTACGAATGACCCCTTTCATTAAAGTACAAATGACCTCTTTCATCAAAGTACAAATGACTTCTTTCATCAAAGTATGAAAGACCTCTTTCATCAAAGTACGAATGACCTCTTTCATCAAAGTATGAATGACCTCTTTTAACAAAGTACAAAGGACCTCTTTCATCAAAGTATGAATGACTTCTTTCATCAAAGTAAGTCTGTATTAGTAGGAATGAATTAAAGTTTAATTTTAATGAATTATACAATGTAATAGCATTTTTGAAAAAAAAAATTGCCTACACTAACTAACTCCCCCCCCCCCCCGGGGTCACACCCAGTAAATCTAGTGCCCCAGACAAACTTAACTCACACAAAGAACACATCTTGACCGCAGATAAATAAATATGAAATGGTGAATTTCAAAAGCTACGCCCCCCACCCCCAAGGTTTGGAGCCCCTAAAGTGTCTGGGTTACCCCCCACCCCTTAAGCAGGTATGTCCTTCCCTTACTCCGACTCCAGCTAATAAATGAATATTAATAAAAAAAAATACATGTAATATTTTTTTTTTACTGATTTAGCAGGCTGCTGTTGTAACGATTCTTTGTCTATGAATTGGAGAAAAAATAGAATAAACAGAGGATTAGTTTTATGTAAAAAAAAAAAAATCCTGTTAGGCGATTAAGAACAGCCAAACAACAGCAGGATGTTTTTTTGGGGGGCAGATGTTGTCAGGTTACTGACCTGTTGAGATTTCTTTCTCCCCAGTCAGCAACACATTCGTCTTTGATATCATTCGCCGCGTTATACCAAAACGACGGCCTTCGGGGACAGGAAGAAGAAGGCTTAATGGATCGTCACGCTGTTTGATGCGACAGGCGCGCAGCTCGTCCTCCACTCGTTCATATCAAACGACGTTTTAGTTTCATTTATATCATTTCATGTAACCACTTCATCTGTCTGCTTTTAGTTCGCCCTCTCTGTTAAATTTAAGAACCCAACTTGGCCCGCGGTTCTAAACATTTGCCCACCTCTGCCTAGACTTTTTGGTGAAGGTTTATAAGACCCTTCCGTATACACCTATGACTAAGCAAATGTATAGATTTCTTGTCCTTATTTCATGGCTTTTTCTACTTTTAAATAGTGACAGATGAAGTATTTATATGAAGAGGTCTAAAAGCAGACCAAGAAGCAGATGGGTTGGAGGAAGTGGAGAAAGATCTTAAAGCCATAGGAGTGGGAGAGTGGAGAAAGAAGATCACGGATCGGGAAAAGTGGAGAAGAGTAGTATGGCAGGCCAGGGCCCTAAATGGGCTGTAGAGCCAAAGGGAGAAGAAGAAGTATTTATATGAAAAGTGTTTGCTGACTGGGAGAAATGGCATTTTCTACTATTAATAGTCGTCACTGGTTCGATCTCCGGTGAGGACCAAAGAGATTTCTCGTGGTGCCTCAGTGGCCATTGCACTATCAGCTATGGTGAGGCTGAAAGAAGGGCAACATTAAAAACCGTCCCATTAGCGGTTTAAAGGATCTAAGATGTTTCATCTCATCCCTACAGGAACTTCACACACACACACACACACACACACACACACACACACTATTCATAGTCACCTAAATTAGTTGAAGTGAAAACCACGGTGACTGTATTTTCCGCGCCCCGGGGGGGGGGGGGGAAGGACCAACATAAGTTATCCCCGCACCCTTGTATCCGTCGCGTGAGTTTCGTAACCCTCAGCACATTTTTAGTCGCCTTCAGATTCCGCATCGTCCCGCACCCCTTCCCCCGATCCAACGCCCACACACAACCCCCCACCACTATCCACGCCACTGATCCTCAAAACATTTATTGAAATTCAATCGCAAAGCAATCAGTTGGAGCCACTGTCAGTAAATACCTTAGAAACCTTGAGCGATTCGTACAGAGGCTATTAACTCTACAATGAAAAATAGATGTCTGTATCTATATTTATATATAAAATAAGAGCTAGTCCATTAATAATGTCAACAGCTTGGTGGAGGAGGGGGGGGGGTCTGAAAGAAATGGATAGTTGTTGACATGGGAGAGGGGGGAGTGTGTGTGTGTGTGTGTGAAGTCAACAATATCATTCTTTTTTGGAAAACGAACTCAAATCATTATCGTTCATTTTTATTGCGGGTAAATAGTGTTTACATTGCCCGGAAAGTGTGGGAGTCCGGATAACTGCAAACCGATAAGTCAGTACTTGGTCAATACTTGGTCAATGCTTGGTCAGTACTTGGTCAATATTTGGTCAATACTTGGTCATTACTGCAAAGACAAACTCATTGAAGCGCTTCATGCTGTTATGTAATGTTTGATGGCTGGAGATATGTTCCAAGGTTTTGTTATAATATAGAGGAAAAGTCTCTGTGATTTTGTTATACTAGTCAAAATAGATTTAAATGTGCACATCTAGGGAGCGGAGCAAGAAGTTAAGTTATCGTTACGCTATATTTGGGAGATGTAGGTGTGTGTGCGGGGGGGGGTAATACTTTATTTTTCTTCATTTTAAAAGTTTTTATTTTAGTGGAAAATGGGGAGCAGAAAAAAAAGAAATGTAATTTAACTAGGGGTGGGGTGAGGAGCCCGGGGGGGAAGGACCCTAAAGTTGTTCACAATTGTTAAAAGGGCGGGAAGGGGGTATGTAAAAAGCGCAAACATTTGTTTACTTGTGTAATTAATAGACCAGCCCAAAATGTAACACAAAGAGTAACATCATAATAATATACATTTTTCACACAAAGAGTAACCATCATAATATACTTGTCACACAAAGAGTAACATCAAAATATACATTTGACAAACAAGCGTGGAAAGATATTTTTTAGTTGATTTAAACATGGACACATCTCTCCCCCCATTATGAAAAGACATCGAGCCACCTATGCCTCCATCTATAGCTGTTCATCAAAGTGTTGTCAGGAAGGTAACATTAAGTAAATAGTTCCGTCGACCTTAGCAAGCTGTTACATGGGAGATATCACACCAGTGTCTAGTTGTTTGGTTTTTTTCGATTTCATTCTTTGTTTTTTTTTTTATAATTTCCTTTCCTGTTTGTTTTGTTTTCAAATCCATAGTAGTTATCAGTTTTATATAAATCTACCACTGTGTTATACCACTAGAATAATGCAATAGATTATTAGCTCTAACTTTCCATATGTACACAAGAGTTATAGATAGATAGATAGATAGATAGATAGATAGATAGATAGATAGATAGATAGATAGATAGATAGATAGATAGATAGATAGATAGATAGATAGATAGATAGATAGATAGATAGATAGATAGATAGATAGATAGATAGATAGATAGATAGATCATATAATATAAGCACAGTTAAATCAAAAGTCAATAATTGTAGTTATTGATTTTTACAGAAGTTTCTATAAAAAATGTACTAAAAATTAAAAAAAAATAAAAATCATTGTATCATATCGATATTTATAAAAATGATCATTACTTAAATTAAAAGCGAGGGCGCCATCTAGATGTATGGATTTTCAATTTACTTCATTGTTAAGAGTTCGGTTTTAATTTAAGATGTGGAGATGCCAAATTAGCTTGTTGTCTGCCTCTTTCACTAACGCTGGCTGTCCCTCAACTCAATAACCAATGGAACAAGATGCACACTGCATATGTACATTTATGTACACAATAATGTCAAAAGATGGGATGGATGGTCGAGTGGTGTAGATACTCGACTGTCGACCTGGGTTCGATCCCCGGTGGTGAGGCCCATGGAAATTTTTCCAGGTGAAATTTGGTGCAAAGTCGTCCCACAAGTCCACCCAGCTTTAAATGGGTACCTGACTTTAAGTTGGGGAAGTAAAGGCGGCTGGGCGTTGTGCTAACCTCACAATCCCTTCATATGCCGAGGTTATAGAAACAGATGAATTCTACACTTCATCTGCGCCGAAGGCCCGCTAGGGCTAAGAAGGGAACTTTTTTTTTTTTAATGTCAAAAAGTCCATAAATGAAGGCACACACACAAAAATGATTCAATAAGTACACTCTGCCTCTACTCTGACTAGCTTAAGTTTCCACGTCGTTCGCTCAACTAAGTCAACTCCGTCGTCTAAACCAGTGCTTCTCAAACTTTTTGAAGTCACGACCCCCCCTTAGAACGCCAATCAGTATGTCGCCCCCCCCCCCTATTTTTTTTTTTGGTTTAGATTGCTTAAATTTATAATTTTGAACTTCTATATGCAAACTTTTACTAGTCAATACATGCTTTTTCTAATGTTAACAATGAAAGAGTGAAAGGATGCAGCATATAAAATAAACTAGTTTTTATTGTAAACATATATTAATACTATTTACATACAATACATTAGGTTAATTATATTTTATGTGTCACATTTTTCGAAATTCCACGCCCCCCCCCCCTCCGGACAGTCCACGGCCCCCTAGGGGGCTGCGGCCCACCACTTTGAGAAGCACTGGTCTAAACCCTGTTTCAACTCCACTCTCTTTTACATACTCCGTCTATTAACTACCAAACTCTGTTCAAACCCATATTTACGTCCGCACCTTAATTACGTCACAGTCTACTTCCGCATCGTCCTCTCTATTCTATTCTCTCTTAAGAGCTTCACCTGGACTATCCGATGTCGACTGCGGTCCACTTTTCTAGAGTGGTCCCACCTTATTTGTCTATTGTTTTCTCCCCAACCGCTCTAAGCGAGCTTAACTCGCGCCCGGGGCACAATACCTTTTTAATACCTTTTTTTTTAAGCGCCCCGCTCCCCAATTCGAAAACCATATAATATTATACGTAAAATATACCATTAGGCGCCTCTTTGTGAGTAGCGCCCGTGACATGATGCCCCCCCTTGCCCACCCCCACGCTTATATTTTTAGTAAAGATGAATTCTATAAATGTGTGCATGAACAAAGGACTCATTCCTAACTTTTAGTGTAATTTAGTAAAGATGAATTCTATAAATGTGTGCATGAACAAAGGACTCATTCCTAACTTTTAGTGCAATTTAGTAAAGATGAATTCTATAAATGTGTGCATGAACAAAGGACTCATTCCTAACTTTTAGTGCAATTTAGTAAAGATGAATTCTATAAATGTGTGCATGAACAAAGGAATCATTCCTAACTTTTAGTGCAATTTAGTAAAGATGAATTCTATAAATGTGTGCATGAACAAAGGAATCATTCCTAACTTTTAGTGCAATTTAGTAAAGATGAATTCTATAAATGTGTGCATGAACAAAGGAATCATTCCTAACTTTTAGTGTAATTTAGGAAAGATGAATTCTATAAATGTGTGCATGAACAAAGGACTCATTCCTAACTTTTAGTGCAATTTAGTAAAGATGAATTCTATAAATGTGTGCATGAACAAAGGAATCATTGCTAACTTTTAGTGCAATTTAGTAAAGATGAATTCTATAAATGTGTGCATGAACAAAGGAATCATTCCTAACTTTTAGTGCAATTTAGTAAAGATGAATTCTATAAATGTGTGCATGAACAAAGGAATCATTCCTAACTTTTAGTGTAATTTAGTAAAGATGAATTCTATAAATGTGTGCATGAACAAAGGACTCATTCCTAACTTTTAGTGCAATTTAGTAAAGATGAATTCTATAAATGTGTGCATGAACAAAGGTATCATTCCTAACTTTTAGTGCAATTTAGTCAAAAAATAAATAAAACAACTTTCATTTAAGTTTTTTTTTTTTTTAAAACAATGAGAAAAACAGTTACAGTTTTAACAAATCATCTCGAATAAACTGTAGGGCGCAGACGGGTACATTGATAAATGTGACGCCTGAAATGTTGATTGTTTCTACACATTCGGTGGCATGAATTTTTTTTTTATACCCCATTAACCCCATCACTTCATTTATGAGGGTATAAGCATGAGAAACGTTTGAAGTTTAACGTGGCACCCCGACTTCCCCAGCAAAGCCGGGTAAACTTAATTATAGTTTCATCAAAATCATCAAAAGTAAACAGAATCAATTTACATGACGCCCAAGTTTTTTTTTTTCACTTATTTACTTTCATTTCTTTTCTTATACACAAAAGTTTAAAAAAAAAGACTGCTAATATCAAGAATATCATAAGAATCGTACATTTAGGTGAACGCCAAATTATAAACAATATGTACTTACATGTACACTTCTTTAATACCGTATCGCAAAAACAAATGTGTAGGTCACAGGGTGTAGATTTAAGGTGGGTGATGTAGCTGTTGCCGAGTTACGCCCTTTCGCCCTTTTTTGAAATATGCCCAAGGCCGGTGAATGAAAACTGAAAACAGATTACACTGAATCGAGTCTTTTTTTTTTTAACCGCATTATCAGGCCCTATATCATCTACACCCGGCCCTAGTTGCTAGCAATTCGTAAAGTAAATCTTCTGTAACCACTCCATTGACAGTGTACATACAGTGTTGTTATAAAACATAAAGCGTTCAATGTTCCACTATTTGATATTATATTATTCATTATGTTTATATGTGTTAGACTACTGATAACTGGGTATATGTGTAGGGTTACATTACAACTTCATTAATTTGACATATTATCTTGTTTTCTCTATCTTATTGCAGACTATAAAGTATGACATTTAACCTCTAAACTTGTAACTGTGAAATTTTGGTTCTCCGCGTCTATTGCCCAATACAGCTCCACGGAATATGTTCAAATTTATAACAAACCTTTTGTATCTAATTTACGGAATTTGTTCAAATTTACAACAAACCTTCTGTAACTAATAGTATTTACATTCTGAAATGTTCTGTCTCAAAATTTCAATGCTTAAAGAATTTCTAGCATTTCAGTTAACTCTTTTAAGCAGCATTTTTTTGTTCCCCATTATCTTTTGTATCTTAGCTTGCATGATGCTACGTTTTAAAATTATTTTTATTTTCTATACAAAAAAATCTTGTGAATGAAAAAATAAAAAAAACTACTTAATAATAATAATTTCCGAAGTCAATCAATTCCTTAATTTTCATATACATTTATGTAAATGAATGAAAGTAATGCTTGGCTGTGCAGCACATATTTTCGAACAGAAAAACAGCCAAATATGGCATCCACTCACTTTGCAACCTGTAAAGACGCATTTCATTTTATTTTACTTTCACACTTTCGAGAATTGGTAATGGAAGAAGTTTAATTATCTATTGACATTATCTCTATTATTTTAACGACTTATTTTCGTTCCAACCATACTAGAAAGAGCCAATCAAATTATAGGATACCTACGCATTTGGGAGTGCGCATAAATACGCTATTGAAAAGAATTAGAATAAAGGAAAGGAATTTACAGATAAGTTAACTTTGTTAATATTAGAATAAATTTTACAAAAGTCTTAGATATCAAGTTCGTAATTATTTTTCATTTTTTTATAAATCTAAATAATTTAATAAGTTCTCTTGACTCACTATTAATGTTAGATTGGTAAGTAAGACATGTTCATCCCTTAGATCCTATAAACCAGTGGTCCCCAACCTTTTTCTCGCCACGGACCGGTCAGCGTTTGATATATAATTTCACCGCGGCCCACTGTAAAGCGGGGGGGGGGGGGGAGGCGTTGATTATTTCCCGTCCATGGAAAGTCGCACAAAATTGAGAGAAATTCACCACAATAAATAAAAAGGAAATAATTTAATGTTTCTAAGGCGGCCCGGTACCATTCAACCGGCACCGGTCCGCGGCCCGGAGGTTGGGGACAACTGCTAAAAACCACTAATGTGATGTTTTTTTATTACTGCCTTTTCATTCAATGGTCAAGGAGGCACCACGGGAAAACATAAACAGGTTTCTGGAAACGTAAAAGGAACTAAATTGTGTAAGAAGTATTTAAGGGAAGAGTAGCTGTGAAGATATTATACGAAGATGAGATGCATGTTGATGTATCGCCTTAGACGTGATCTGCGAAATCCATGTACGGATGGGATATTAATTCTCTCTCAGATATTATAAACCAGTATCGGGCGATTAGTAGTGCACATAATACAAGTAAACACATTCACACACATGTAAAATGTATTTTTTTTTTAATTATGGCAGCAAGGTTTGAGGAATAATTGGGTCAGAGGAGCCCAAATTGTCACACGTAAAGAAGAATGTACCAACATTTTACATACTTTCACATCCCCCCCGTCACTCTGAATGTTTCTGCATAGGACCAAATAGCAGAAATAAAGTTATATCTCCTGGGGTTGCAATTCCAAACATTACTTTAAGTGGTGAAACTTCCACCCGCTAATGGTGGCCAAATACATGCCGCCTGGAACTGACCACTCCCGCCGCCCCTCCCCCATCCCCTAAGAAAAAAATAACAACGACAACAGTACAAGCCTTGTTACAACAGCTTGGCGTACGCCAATACACTCAAACACATATATTGTGATATTGTACAACATTTTGAAAAGGAGGATATAGCTGAACAATAGCAGAAATAACACACACATGCCAGTTTGTTGACATAGAACATAAGCCCATGCACTAACCACAAATAGTTCTACGTCAATGTTTAACAGATTACAAACACACCACACTTAGTCAAACACTAAAGTTAAATATGTTCAGTTTGGTGCACAACATCATGAACCCAAAATACTAACTCAAATATATATATATATAGAGAGAGAGAGATAGATAGATAGATAGATAGATAGATAGATAGATAGATAGATAGATAGATAGATAGATAGATAGATAGATAGATAGATAGATAGATAGATAGATAGATAGAAGGATGGATGGATGGATGGATGGATGGATGGATGGATGGATGGATGTTATATAGTTGGTGTACCCATAGCCGACATATTGCATCTGTACACGTTGTACAACTGTTACGACATTCAGCCACAGAAGAAATCTACCAGCATCTAAGATGGCTCACATCACTTGGATTGTTCCTTTTTTTTTTGTTTGCTTTCTACTATTGTCTTTTTGTGTGTGAGCAGTTGAACATATCCTATGCCAAATGTATTAGCAGCCATTTGTCAGTGAAGTATGGAATGAGTTCTCACAGCCCCCTCCCTCCCCCCCCCCCCCGTGGTGCATCCTAACCCACCCCCCACCCCTCCCACCTCTTTCCCAACTCCCTTTTCAGTCTCCACGTTCCCTTCAGCCACAATAAATTACAAAATAACCACATCGAGTAGCAGCAACAAGGAAGTTTGTTGTTGTTTTGTTTTTTGCTGAAAAAATTTTTTTTTCGGTTTTTGTTCTGTGAGGCGGTTTCTGAATTCGAAACTAAATATTTCAACAGCTCGGATGTGCAGCTCATTCATCTATGACTGTCTGAACGTGGACACAGTGAGGAAAAGAACACATTTTCTTTTTGCAAGTGTGTTTAAAGGAGAGGAGAGGTTAAGGGAAGGGGGGGGGAGGAGGAGGACTAAGAAGATCCAAGCTCGTTACATGTTTTTCCTGAAAAGAGTGGCAGAAATCTGATCTCATGGAAACACACACACACAACTGTTAGGGAGAAACTATTTGGAGCCAGCTTTAGACCAATCGAATTACTATTGTATTTTAGCTGTTATGTAGGTTACATAATATATAGTTCAGTGAAACATGGATGAAATGGGGGACAGGTTTACATCGCATTTTCTTCCTTTATTGAGTAACACTTTGGTTTTATCCCGAGTACCGACTACTTCATGATGTTTTTTACTTTTGTTGATAATAGACGCGATGCGTGTTTTCAGATTTTATTTCGTGCTAAACGTATGCATACGTCTGTCTTGACTATCTTTAGTTTAGTTGTTTTTCTTTTTTCTAATGGACCTCCACGTTTACTTTTGCAAAGGGGCCAACAAATTTACATTTGCCTTAGGGCCCCCAGAAAAAAGCCTCAATTTATCGTAAGTTCTGGATAAGAACACTAATTTAGAGGAGGCACGGCCACTTTCTGCTGCCTTTACCCTGGAGTAACTAGATTGCGTGGAGGTGAGGGGGGGGGTGGAATGGCATGATCGGCACTTATATTGACGCCAGGTAAGGGCGCACTGTACTTATCGTACTTTACTAGTTTTTTTTTTTGTCAAGGGGGAAGAGGGTGGATATTTTGAAAGTCCAAATAGGGCCCCACTTGTTACGAGTTCTGTTTAGTTTTTTATCAGAAACGTGGAGATGTCCAGTTAGCTTAATGTCTGCCTCTTTCACTTTGGTTACTCACTCCGTAGGCAAAGTTCAACAACCAATCGAACAAGATGCGTTGTTAACAGTGCCGAACCTAGGGATTCGGGGGCCCGGGTGTGCTTGGCCTCTTTGGGGGGACCCTGCATTTTTGACATTCGACACCATGACATTGGATAATGTACTTAATATTTAATGTTTAAAAAATAATTTTTTTTTTGGGGGGGGGGTCCACCTTAAGCTGGAACCCGGTGGGACTTTCGAATTTGGAACCCCCTTCCCTCCTCACCCACCACAGGTACGCCTCTGTTTGTTAACACAACGATTTATTTACATAAATGTACATAATAATGCAACAAGTCAATACGTGGGGTACAGTCGCGAAAAACGTTTAGAATGGTTGTAAATGTATTTATATATTTTGTACAAATACAGCAGTAAACAGTCAAGAACAGGTAAAAATCTTAATATGCATAAATTTAAAAGTAATTGACTCATGTAATATCACCAAAAGTTCAACAAAAATTATTAACAAACAGGTCAGGTATTGTCTTACAGGCGTTAGCTAAAAAGCTGATAGTACGTTGTAATCTTGTGAATTTCTCTTTTTTTTTTTTCACCCCTTTGGAGTCGATGTACAAGTAGTTGCCTCCCTTACCCTTTGTGATTACATGCAGCACAATTTATCTAGTATAAAATAAATTATCTAGCCTCTCAGACCTATGTGCGCGCATTTTTTTTTCTTTTTTTTTAAAAAAATCTCCAAGATAATTTTTTATCTCACCTAAAACGAAATTCTGAGACTGAGATCTGTCTTCAGTGTCTGGTTCAAACAACAATACTTATTTTCCCTAATGAATAAAAAAATAAAAATACAAATTTGAGCAGACGATAAACTAAGATTTGATTAAGAGTTATCCTTCCTTATCTGCTGGCTCCATTCCAGAGTGTACGTGTGTATACTTCATATAAGTTTTAATTAACTGAATTTGTCTTTAAAGAGGTTGAAAAGTGGTGGGGAAAAAAAAAACTGTATCGTGTATTTTTTTTAATTGTCAATAATGGTGTGTCTGTTGCTGTTGCCAGTTTGAACATAATTTTCGGATGATGTATGGGATAATAAATGTATAAATACGAATCTCTGGACGTTAGATATTCAGTTTTTAAATCTAATTAAAAGAAGACTAAACATCGGACACATGTCTGTAATTAATCTTCATGTAAAGTTGCAGTGACACAATGTTTAGGTAGTGGTTGAAATGATGCATTGAAAGCAGTAAATGTTTTCAGTCATTTTTGTGTTGATGGTGGTTTATTGTTTTGGTATAGACTATTTATTTAATCAAAGGAAGTTAAGCCGAACACTTTTTTTTTTAAATTGTCTTTTTAAATTTGAAGCTATGGCGAGTTAGCAAGAAAAGAATGTGTAATCTCTTCAAGCGATTTACTGTAATGTAGTTTATTGACATGCGGGTAAACACCATTTAAATGTACCCTAGAGATTAGCGATGGATGGATTCAGAATTTTTGTAAAATATATAAAAACACAACCTTTAATGAGAAAAAAAATTAGTACTTTTATTAAACTTTGTTTGTTTCTGAATCAATTTATAACATTTGTAGCACAATGAAAAATTCTAATTTAGAAGAAAATTGCATCGGTCAGTGGACCCCTTACCCTCCCTTAATTTTTAAGATATGTCTACGACGACGACGGGCAACGCACCCTATACTAAAATACTAATAAGAAGCTGATGTCTGACACAAAAAAAAAAGAACAAACAAGAAAACTTTTCGAGTCATAAAGAACAAACTTCCGTTTGTTTCTAAAACAAATACAAAAAAAAATCATAAAAAAAATAGTGTTAAGATTTTTTTCTAAATTTCTGAATCCATCCCTCGCTAATGTAAACAGCACCTAAATGTCCTGGTACCAGTTCTCTGACAGGCGCACAAGAGAATTAAAGTTGGGTGGGGACCAGAGATGAGCGGACAGCCAGTGCCTCCTACAGAAGGCACTGGGACAGCGGACGCGTCCGCTTGCGGACTCAAATCCGCAGACTTTTCCGAATCCGCGGACTGACAGCGGACGCTTCGTATGGTTAAGTTGCGGACTCGCGGACTGACGCGGATCTTCTTTAGCATTACCATAAAAAAAAAATTCAAGTCATTTAAACATCTAAATTTCAGCAATGCAGACGCGCGGACTGACTGCAAACCAATGTTGTAAGATTCTTCGGACGCGCATCATTGATAGAAATCAATGGACGGACGCGGACGCTAAATTTCAAGATCCGCACACCTCTGGTGGGGACCCTGGAGCAAAATAATATAGTGGGTCACTTTAGGAAGGCTGAGTCAGGGAAAATAAAGTTACCAGTGTTAAACTTTTGGGTTTAGCGGGGCCCTTCAGATGTCGCGGGGTTAGACTCGCAGACAAACAGACTGATGGATGGATGGGTGGGTGGACGGGTGGGTGAATGGGTGGGTGGATGGACTGGTGGATGGACCGGTGGATGGACGGGTGGATGAATGGGTGTATGCCAGTGGGCGGATGGACCGGTTGATGGACCTGTGGATGGACGGGTCGGTGGATGATGGATTGATATTGATCGATTGATTGAGTGATTGCTTGACTGATGAATTGATCCATAGATAATCTGTCAGACACACGCTGTGAGCGACTATCAAACAGTTGGCTGGAACTACCCCCCCCCCCTCCCACCAATTCTCCATTAAGATCTTTCTCTTCAGTGTACAAAACTATCGCAGCGAATTTCGAGTCTACGGCGCAGCGCTGATCAAAGACCACCTATCAGGATCATGAAGACCTGAAGATAAGACTCCACGGCTTGCCGAGACAATCTTATCTTTTAGAAACTGACATGGTCTTTACCTAGACTTTTGGAACAGTTCACCACGGTGTGTGTGCGCGTATGAGTGTATGTGTGTGTGTGTGTGTGTTTAGTAAACAAGTTGGGCGATTACATTTCAAATAGGCCCAAAGTATGTTAACCATGGTTCATGGGCGTCACGAGATGAGGGACCGGGGGGGGGGGTTCATTATCTTAGGGTACATTTTTTTTTTATATTGCTCATATATTATTTTAGGTGGTGATGTTGATGTTAAGGACAAATTCACCAGCGTGCTTGATCATTAGCGTTTGATATCATAATTTTTTTTTGAAGGTGAAGGTTGAAAGTTCATTGTATAAAGGCATTTCTATTTTTTTTTCTTTTTTTGACTGTACATAAATTACTTATTTTACAGAAAGGAAACAAGTTAGGAGGACTGACAGACTTTACACAATTACCCAATCAGTCATTGAGTTTGATGCATGGTTTGATGCAACCTTTACTGTGATGCATTTTATTTTAATATCGAGGTTCTCGAATTTACAGACACAGAAGCAGGGCTCGATTTACCGCCGGGGATGCCGGGATATCCCCGGCACTGAGACCTGTCATCCCCGGCTCTGCTTTAGCTAATATATCCCAGCCGGGGATGAAATCATAGACATTTATCCCCAGCTATGCAGAAATTTTTGTTCATCCTCGGCACTGGTTTTTTCTTAAGCCGAGCACTGCACAGGAGGCCTACACTGAATACATGGGGTTGATTACCCAACAACTGAATGAACGAGGAATTATATAAATTGATGCCAATTACACATGAGGCTTACACAGAATACATCGGGTTGATTACACACACACACAAACACACACAGACACACACACAATGACTTAATCCGCTACACAACAAAAATCCCTCGGCGAGGCGTATTTAAGATGGTTGGGGCGCATGATGCAGATTGGGCTATTATTAGTAAAGTTGGGCATGGCAGGCAATGAGTTTGACTTAATAGGAATACTCATATTTTAGTCGTTCTTATTATTTAGTGATAATGTTTTATACTTTTTATGGATTTTTTTCCCTCACTTCCCCCCCCCCCTTTTGATTATATATTTATTAATGTTTAATTTGAAACAATATCTGGCTTTTATTAACACTAATCAGTCATTTTTTTGTATCTAGTTAAGCGTTAAAATAGAACATATTGATCGAGCAATAATAGGTCCGCCAAAGCAGTGAAATAAAAACCTGCGGATAGAGGTAAACTATTAATTTAAAACATTCACTATTTACAGGGATGTGGCAGTTTTTTCTGAATCAGGGAGAATTAGATAAACTGGCCAGTGATATGAGCTAATATTAATCGAATTTACTTAAAATTAAATTCTCCGGTCGTAGTTTACACATGAAGCATGAAGTTTACATGAGTAGATAAAGTTTCTAGAATGTGCGACTCCTAGAATTTGCGGCTCTAACTAAGAATGTTTAAAGTTTAACTTGGTAGTTTACGATAGTGCTCTGCAAGTTTAACTTGGCAGTTTACGATGGTGCACTGCAAGCTTATCTTGGTTGTTTACGATGGTGCGCTGCAAGTTTGACGTGACAGTTTACGATGGTGCGCTGCAAGTTTAACGATTCAATAAGCACATATTCACGCACACACACGAATGCATGTTTAATTTTATTGTGCACTACAGATACAGACGTTTAAACAGGAGCCATGGTCAAATTAAGTTTGGGGACCTGTTTACAAAAAAACAAAACTTGTGTTGGGCTTAGATTGCCTTCACTTGTGTTGGGCTTAGATTGCCTTCACTTGTGTTGGGCTTAGATTGCCTTCACTTGTGTTGGGCTTAGATTGCCTTCACTTGTGTTGGGCTTAGATTACCTTCACTTGTGTTGGGCTTAGATTGCCTTCACCTGTGTTGGGCTTAGATTGCCTTCACTTGTATTAGGCTTAACTACTTGCGATGTGGGTCTAAATTCTAAAGGAATCAATTCGAACTAATAAAAACCTCTAGGGTATTAAAATGTTAAGAAAAAAACAATACGTTAAAATGACCAAAGATTTTTAATTTTGTATTGGACGACGTAGAAATACCACTCATAGCAGGAGACTCATTAGTAGTTGGGAGACAACGGCATAGTTCTCTTACCGTAAAGAGATCCCCTGACAATAATGAATTAACCAACGACTGCTCTTATATTTTGTTATCTGTCACATCAACACGCGCATAATCACTGTATGGTGACCATTTACAGTGATGCAAACAGCTAAAAGAAATTAAGGTAGGCGGGAAGTTTAAGAAACAAGGGTTTTAACAAGAAAATCCCCGGCAAATTTCTGTGCTGTCATACACTAGTAAACATGTATCAGTACTAAAATAACTGCTGCAATGGATAATAGCGCTAGTTTGACATTGTGTTAGAAATAACATGATTATAATTTACTAGCTGAACCCTGCAAAACCTTTGCATAGAGTTATATTCCCTTAGTTTTGATCAGTAGGCAAGGTTATTTTTGGTGTCGGACAGATCCGATTTTTTTCATGGATTTTTAGTTCTATTGTTTACGTTTGACGATATTAAACTGGAATATTGTTGTATTAATTATTTACTTTTGATTTAACGCAAACGCAGAACCCACACCGCTATTATTTATGTACTAGCTGTACCCTGCAAAACCTTTGCATAGAGTTATATCCCCTTAGGCTTGATGGGTAGGCTAGGTTAATTTTTAGTTTTGGGCAGATCCGATTTTTTCATGATTGTATTTTAAACTGGAATACTGTTGTATTAATTCTTCACTTTCGATTTAACACAGAACCCACCCCGCTATTATTTATATAAATGTATCAGGAGCGGTAAAATAAAAACATGGATCTGTTATACGTATCTTGGTATATATAGGCTTGGCTATTCAACACCCCTGAGAAGGGGAATAACTGACGTCACTTCTCATTGTGACTTTACTGTACCGTGTACGGTTGTCTGCCCCACAGCCCCACCCTGCTCAGTCTATGGAAGAGTGGGGGAGGGGGGGGTGGAGCGAAGATCACAATAGTCGATCTCATTGTGAAGGGAAAATGGGAGTAACAATGGGACATGGTGATAAGTTGGGCGGAATGTTTTAATGGGTAGCGATGGTGGTGTGATCCTGTGAAACCAGAAGAGTACGATAGGGCTCGTTCGCAAATGACGTAACGCTTAGGGTGGGGGGGGGGTCTAGGATTTTGTGACATTTTGTGACTGGGGAGACGGGGGAGGGGGGGGTCTGCGAAATTGTGACGTCACAAAAAATAATAATTATCTATGAGGGAATCCAAAATTTGGTTGAATTTTCTGCCAAAATTACAATTCTTCTCAACTTGAGATTTTGAAAAATTGACCGTTATGAAAATTTTGTATCTTAAAAATTTCGATAGTTATTACTTTTTTGACTAGGTTTGACTCAAAAACTGTTTCTAATACGCTAAAAGTTCATTAATTGTCTCCAAAAATAAAGAAATAAAAATAAATCAGTAATTTGAGGTATTTTAATTTATTTTATCTTGTGACGTGACATAAGAGAGGGGGGGGGTGAAAAATTTGTGACACTTTTTGACAAGGGGGGAAAGGGAGGGGGTCTAAAATGTCGTTTATTTGCGTTACGTCATTTGCGTACGAGCCCATACTCATTTAGTCAATCCTGACAGGAACAAATATTTAGTTGTAAACAAAGTTGAAATAAAATGTATACTATACAGTATTAAATACCGTTGATATCCATTTCATGCATTGATTTTAAACAGAGTTCATGCATCTTTACTCTATATGTATAGTTTGTGCAAACTTTTTATATGCGGCTTTTGCAAATTTTTTTTTAAATATATTTTGTGGGCCGTTTTATAATGTTGAAAGTCAAAATTTGTATGGACCATTTACAATGTTGAAAGTCAAAATTTGTATGGACCATTTACAATGTTGAAAGTAAAAGTTTGTATGGACCATTTACAATGTTGAAAGTAAAAGTTTGTATGGACCATTTACAATGTTGAAAGTAAAAGTTTGTATGGACCATTTACAACGTTAAAAATCAAAATTTACATTTTTGAAAATCAAAGTTTGTTTTTAAGCTTTTCCTTCATGTATTTTTAACACGCATTTTAAAACTGACATAACTACGTAGCATGTAAAGCAGTGATTCTCAAAGTGGGCGTCATCGCCCGTCCCTCTTTCCCGTAAAGGGTGAAACTATTCAGGAGGGGTGGGGGTTGTAGATGTTTTTATTTATTATTATTATTAATGATATGGAATTATGTTTTATTGAATAATGTTACTGTACATATGTTACTGTATTATTTATTTAGATAGAATGGTACAAGAACACGTTATCTCAATAAAAAAGAATTTCTGTCACTGAGGGTTTCTGTGTTAACAAGTACAGCGATGCTATATTTTCAGTATTTCACGCCAACTGCTGTGGGTAAGTTGGTCACAAAATACATGAGCAGCTTTACCATCATTTACTCAGTGCTGTCTTTGCCACCATTTACTCAGTGCTGTCTTTGCCACCATTTACTCAGTGCTGTCAATGCCCGTTGTCTAGAACAGTGACTCTCAAACTTTCGACATTTCACTGCCCCCCCCCCCTTTTATTTCGAATTATTTATTACCCCTATTGAAAAAATAAAGAATAATTGTATTTATTGTTTTTTACAGTCATGGTTTCCCATTATTTCATTGTTCTTAAGTCATGGTTTCCCATCATTTCATTGTTTTTACAGTCATGGTTTCCCATCATTTCATTGTTTTTACAGTCATGGTTTCCCATCATTTCATTGTTTTTACAGTAATGGTTTCCCATCATTTCATTGTTTTTACAGTCATGGTTTCCCATCATTTCATTGTTTTTGCAGTCATGGTTTCCCATCATTTCATTGTTCTTACAGTCATGGTTTCTCATTATTTCATTGTTCTTACAGTCATGGTTTCTCATTATTTCATTGTTCTTACAGTCATGGTTTCCCATCATTTCATTGTTCTTACAGTCATGGTTTCCCATCATTTCATTGTTTTTACAGTCATGGTTTCCCATCATTTCATTGTTTTTACAGTCATGGTTTCCCATCATTTCATTGTTTTTACAGTCATGGTTTCTCATTATTTCATTGTTTTTACAGTCATGGTTTCCCATCATTTCATTGTTCTTACAGTCATGGTTTCCCATCATTTTATTGTTTTCGCTTTGGCCGTACATGTTTACCAAATTTTCTAAGCGCGGTGTAGCGCTTACCCCCCATCCAAACTCTTCACGTTACCCCCAGGGGTACGCGCAACATACTATGGAAAACACTGATCTAGAGAAACAGGGAAACATTTACATTTCTATACAGTTGAACGCTTATTTAAATTATCCAGTATGTGATTCAAGCAAACATGTATGAACTCTAAAGATTTGTTGAGTTAAATAAATTTATTTACACATCTAATAGTAATTTGTTCTTCAATTGAATACTATCTTCTCTCTTCTTTCTCACCGATATCTTTGATATGCCTCCTTCGAAACCACTGCACAAATTTCAAGAGAACTTAAAGCTCTCGACTTTCGATCTGAGTGTCCCGGGTTCGATATCCGGTGAGGACCATTGAATATTTCAGGTCATGGTGAAAGTCCCCGATATATTTCCCGTGGTGCGTCCACGGCCATTGCGCTATCGCCTCTGGTGGGGATGAAAGAAAGACACCCTAAAAACAGTTCCATTTCATCTCATCCTTACAGGGACCTTACACACACACACACACACATCACACCACCCGCACACACAACCATCCCTCAATTTCGTGAAGATTTGGTTATACTGGGTATTTGAGAGATTTCTACATGAGCCGATGTTTCATATTGTATAATTTATTACTTTCAACAATATTACGGTACAACACGGACAATTGATCAAGTGATTTAAACAAAAAATGTGTATCCGGTGAACAGCTTGACGTGTCAATTATGCCATAAAATGAAGCGTAACTTTAAGGGATATGTAAAACTTATCAAATAATCTATATGAATAATAGCAGTGTGGGTTCTGTGTTAAATCGAAAGTAAAGAGTTATTACAACAGTATTGCAGTTTAAAATCGTCCAACGTAAACAACTGTGATACAATTTTAAACAAGAAGTGAAGTTAAGAAAAACGTTGTAAAAATCGGATCTGTCCAAAACCGAAAATAACCTAGCCTACTGATCAAACCTAAGGGAATACAACTCTATGTAAAGGTTTTGCAGGGTACAACTATTAAAAAAATTAAACAAGCTTTACCATAGCTAGACACTTAACCACTGATACCAAAGAAGAATCAGAATATGACAGGCCCTGATAAAATACTTGGTCAGTTTCTACTGACTGTGCACCGTGAATGCTACGTCGTAACAGAGTATTTTTTATCACATAATAAAAGGACAACTTGAAGATGTAATCATAGATGTGTTTAGTGCTCACTGCGTTATACCCCACCAATACTCTGTCGCTAAATCTTTGCTTAGTGAAAATTGTTATATCGATATCCAAGACAAAAGCCATGGTTCGAATCTCAGCGACCTATTAAAAAACTGGGGTCACAGGAAACTATGAAACCTTTGCAAACTCTGACAACTGTGGCCACTGTACCATAGAACCATTACATACCCTGACAAATGTGGCCACTGTACCATAGAACCATTACATACTCTGACAACTGTGGCCACTGTACCATAGAACCATTACATACCCTGACAAATGTGGCCACTGTACCATAGAACCATTACATGCTCTGACAACTGTGGCCACTGTACCATAGAACCATTACATACTCTGACAACTGTGGCCACTGTACTCTCAAACAAATAAACACACTGTCTTAAATTATAATACATTTTGAAAAAATATGCGGCCCCCCATGACTCGGGGTATCAAGTGTTCGGGTTGACCAGTGTGGACCTTGCTATGGTGGCCAATCATGAAATGAGCCACCTTCCAGTTTTCATTTAGTAACAACAATTTTTTTAAACAGCCGCATCTCAGTCAGTTGAACGAAATTTAGTGGAAAAAGCTATTAAAAAATAATTTTTAAAAAAAGGCTGATTGATGCACACAAATACTCATCAAAGAGTTACACGCTGATATCAGAGTTGCATGGTGACATCAGAGTTACATGGTGATATCAGAGTTACATGCTGATATTAGAGCTACATGCTGATATTAGAGCTACATGCTGATATAAGAGCTACATGCTGATATAAGAACCAAATGCTGATATAAGATTCAAATGCTGATACAAGAGTCAAATGCTGGTATATGAGGCGCATGCTGATATAAGAGGCACATGCTAATATAAGAGTAAAATGCTGATATAAGAGTCAAATGCTGGTATATGCGGCGCATGCTGATATAAGAGGCACATGCTAATATAAGAGTCAAATGCTGATATAAGAGTCAAATGCTGATATAATAGCCACATGCTGATATAAGAGCCACATGCTGATATAAGAGCCAAGTGCTAAAATAAGAGCCAAATGCTGATTCAAGAATTTGTCTGTTTTCAAGACAGACATATGGTATGACCAGCGTGCTTTCGACTGAAATGTTGAAAAAAGAATTGTACAACTGCCCCCCCCCCCCCCCCACCCCTACACCCGACCCGCTCTGTTGACACCAGAGTCGTCTTGACAGAATTATGGGTCCCCTTAGAAATCATTGAGCTGTGCCACTGCGAGAATTACTCCCCTTCCTCCTTCTCTCACAAGCATCAAATGCAAATAAATGTTCGCTTAGCATGGCTGTCCCTAAGCGCTGGAAAAAAGCACTCGAATCTTACTGCCACAGCCACATCTGTCCTCACGTGTTGCCAATTAGTTGTGGACCAAATGTGATGCAAAATCTAAAATAAATGGAAAAATGTAGCACAAAGTAGCATACACATTTTGGGGGTTATTTAACTTTCTAAATAAACTTTCATTTAGCGCTACATTGGAAGCTTAAATTGGAGACTTTAAAATTTTTTTTATAGCGCATAACCTGAGAAAGTTGCGAATTGGTGAAAAAAAGTAGCTTATCTGTTAACACTGGTCTCCATCGCGCATTGCAGCATGGTGGTTATGCTTTCAGTTTCCGTTTAAGGATCAAGAGATTAAGGCCTGCTGTTGGCCTACTGAATTACACCAGCTAAAACAGGGGTGGGCAAACGTTTTGGCATTGCGGACCTCATTGGTTTCTTCAACTTGTCAGGAGGGCCGGATAAAAAGCAGAAGGGGTGGAGTTTTTTTTTTAAATGAATGTAGATTAAAGGTTAACGTCATAGATGTGAACAAGTGGGGAGCAGCAGAACACCAAACGTATCAAACAGCATGGCGGGCCGGTCGTATTTTGGCCCGCGGGCCGCTGTTTGTCCATGTTTGAGGATGGTGTCACTGGGTCTAACAACCAGTGTACACTTTATCGGGATCCGCTTGTAACTTTGCGAGGCCCACATATAGCAGAACCAAAATAGGTAGCACTAGTTGTTGATGGGGAGCTCACATATAGCAGAACCAAAATAGGTAGCACTAGTTGTTGATGGGGAGCTCACATATAGCAGAACCAAAATAGGTAGCACTAGTTGTTGATGGGGAGCTCACATATAGCAGAACCAAAATAGGTAGCACTAGTTGTTGATGGGGAGCTCACATATAGCAGAACCAAAATAGGTAGCACTAGTTGTTGATGGGGAGCTCACATTGAGTAGAACCAAAATAGGTAGCACTAGTTGTTGATGGTGATCCCACATATAGCAGAACCAAAATAGGTAGCACTAGTTGTTGATGGGGAGCTCACATTTAGTAGAACCAAAATAGGTAGCACTAGTTGTTGATGGGGAGCCCACATATAGTAGAACCGAAATAGGTAGCAATAGTTGTTGATGGTGATCCCACATTGAGTAGAACCAAAATAGGTAGCACTGGGTGTTGATGGCGAGTCCACATATAGTCGAGCCAAAATAGGAAGCACTATTTGTTGATTGCGAGCCCACATAGAGTAGAACCGAAAAAGGTAGCTATATTTAGACTCAGTAATGACCTACTTACCAAAGCTACGCGATTAAAAAGTGTTGCTTTCTTTAAAAAAGAAAAGACACAAAACAACAGCAACAAAAAACAAGTAAATCAAACAAAAATCTTTTGTTATGCCTAAATCTCTGTAAAACAGTAAGACACGGATACAAATAAACAGCCTGCTGTAGCAAGTTTTTTTTTATATATATAAATGGTTAAGTAATTCAATTTATTAAGGAAAGACATATTTATTTGTTTCTTACAGAGCTGTTATTCAAGTCAGCAAAGTTATGAGTGTTTTTAAAACACACACACACGCAAAATACTGGTCCAACTAGTCCAGAGACAAGGTTTCCATGTTACCCTTGTTGCCTGCGGCAACAGTCTTACAAACAACTACAAAATCAGTGAAAAAACAAAGCGAAACAAGTAAAAAAAAAGTGTGCATTCATAGCAGTTTAAGTTGCTCTACAATATTAACATTCAATATATATTCTAAAAATATCACTACTTTGCCTTTGCTCATAGAGTTAAATAAAATTTGACATTATTGCAAAGATGTTGCCGATCTGAATTCGGGTTACACTTGTATATATACGTATACCTTTCGTTGGCTGAACTAATGAAAAAACACCTCACATGAATATGTTGTATAGTGTTAATTACGGAAACTACGAAATATTTTTTTACAAATATACTAATAATTTTTCAGAATTATTAAAAAATTGAGGAAATAATCTAAATTTATATCTGACTAAACAAAAATTAATAAATAATTATAGATCTGAACCACACCCTGCGTTAACAAGCTGTCGTTTATTGTCGAAATATACTTTTAGATTGATCAAAATAGTATAGAACTGGTAATAAGATATATACAGTAGGAAGCCCTGCTGATATAAAAAAAAAGTCAGCAAGCGAGAATGTTGTTTTAGTCTCGTCACCTGTCGCCCCCCTCCCCCGCCCACTCCCCCCCCTACCTTTTTCCCGTGACTCGCCATGTTTTAGCGATAACACAATGGGAGCTAACTCGTTTTTTTAATTGCTGGCTACTGCTACTGTTCGAGGATGGATGGTCGTGTGGTAAAGCACGCGACTGTCGACCTGAGGGTACCTGGTTCGATCTCCGGTGATTTCCTAGGAAATTTTGCTGGTCTTGGCTTAAGTCCCCGCTATGTCTCCCGTGGTGCCTCCATGGCCGTTGTACCATCGGCTATGGGTAAGAAAGAAGGGCACCATAAAAACCTACCTATTAGTTGTTTATAGGATCTTAGGAGATTTCATCTCATCCTTACAGGGACTTCACACACACACTGAATTGTTTATTTGGCTGATCATAGCGATATAACGTTTTAATTTATTTTTGTGAATTTCTCTACTCTTTATTGAGTGTAGTTGAATGTTGTAAAACAACGTCAGTATAAACGTTTAATTAAAATATTCCAAATGTAGCAAGACATAATTAATTACACACACACACTCACACACATGCACACTCACACACACACACACACACACACACACATATATATATATATATATATATATATATATATATATATATATATATATTCTTGCATTTAAATCTATTGTAACAAAAGTCGCCCACTAAAAGCGTTACAACTTTTTTTCAAAAGTAACTGACTGCCAAGTTGATTATATCAACGGAAAGCTCTCCCAATGCTCTTATCGTTGAAACATAAAAAACACATGAATTTTCATGTAAAAGAAAGTTGTTATATCAATATTAAACGGTAACACCCTTGTAAAACTCACGATTCGTCCCTGCTACTACTTATAGCTGTCATACACAAGATAGTCTTAGAAAAATACATTGGAACGACACTCGCTAAAACGCATTAATCCACCCCAACAGCACCCGCTCGTGATCTCCCCTTCCCCGCTTATTTCTCAAGCTTGCACTATGGATCTCTATGGCCAATGCCCGCATCTGGGGGTCACAATCACCCTGGCCTAGTTTTCTTGAGTTCTAACGGTGAAGGGTAAAATAGTTACCTGTTATAATTTGTAAGAAATTGGTTTTATTTTTTACAGAGCTTGTTTGAAGTAAAATTAACAGAAACTTCAAAAAAACAATGATATGTTGTTATATGATAAAATAATTTTTAAGGCATATGTTCCTGGTAAGCGGTAGCACCTTATCATAATGCTACAAATCATGTAAAAATACATTGTCTTAAAAGAAAATATAACAATTTAACTTAAACCGACAACAAATACTGATACAATTTTACATAACATATTTAGTTGTTTTTTTTTAAATAGAGATTGGGAGTAGGCTAATTGAACTCGGACTTCACCTTGAGTACATGCACTTGCATTTGGGTAAAAAAATATAATCCGTACAACGAACTTTGTAATGAATTGTTTAAATACAATTGTGTTTATTTAATTCACTGTAGTGTTTGTATAATTTCAAGCATTACTCAAATTACTTAGCTACTCCGCGACCATATAATTTAAAAAAAAAAAATGTCCAGGCAATGTTGCGCCATGTTTAATTTTGGCCTTCGGATAAAAAAAAAACGGGAGTTTAATCCGAGGCAACACATTCATTTGCACCGCCAGTCCATGCGCAATGCAAAAACCTTGACACATATAGAAGAGCCACGATGATGGCGGGCCAAGAGACAGCGCTGACCGCACGTCGCGGCATCCAGGTCAGCGAGCCACGGGGTTAGCAATACTAACTTCTAGAAAATCATTTATTTCAGGCTCAAGAAGGTAATAACATACATCTTTCTTTTCTGATATATTTACATTTATTATTACATTTTTTTCTCTTCTCTTTTCGCTGTGTGGCACCACATACACACATGATAGCTAGTCGAAGCCGCGAAGCGCGTCTGTTAAGTGTGTTAAAACTCCGATAGCACGGTACATGACGATGTGAATGACGTAGTCATAGTTCATAGCCTTAGCCTATTTTTGCCCGGAACTAAAGCGTTGAAGTGTAATGTGTCTGTCTGTGAAGTCTTTAGCACAAGCATGCAGTTGGTGTTTTGTAGTGTAATTTGTCGGTTACGTTTTCACTCCATTCTTGTGTGTTTAAAATATTTCTTCTGTCTTCAAAAAAACAAATGAAAAACTCGGGAGATGGATTTTTTTCGTTTAACTAGACAATTAAATATTGATTTGTGATATTATGTTGATAATTTCGACTTTTTGTTCCTTTTATTTTAAAAACAGTGTAAATAAACATTAAGTTTGTTTTTATACACATCCTGCATTCTGAATGTGCTGTGTGTTCAGGAACTTCCAACAACACACTTCAGACCTGTCTCACCCCGTTGACCTGACATGTTCCTTGGGCTGGGACAGCCCATTGAAAAAAAAAAAACCAACTGGAGTGTGATAGGGATTCAGACGTGTATGTGCCTTGACAGATGTCGTCTCGGATAGCTGTGGTCATCAGCCATCATGCTGGTAGCATTTGGACTGGTCCATTTATTACTGGTTGACGCCTGTCTAGCAATTCGTGCTTTCTTACAAAAAAAAAAAAAAAACCAACACCTGCCTGTAGTACAGTAGGCTGTGGAGGGTGGTTTTATTAGAAACATTTCAGTGTAGTGTGAATTGATGGATCTCTTGTGATCAGTTGAATCTGTAGACCTGTGTGGATTAACATTTGGTGAGCATCATGTAAATTGTAATCTACATGTTATATTCTTACATTGGCACAAAGCTGGTGGTTGTGTACATTAAGTGGCTGTTTCGTTCAGTCAAATCCACATGCAAAGTGTTGTCCTTCATCTTGTATCTTGATTTTAATTTTCTTTGTAAAGGTAAGAATTCCATTTCTTAATACTTAGCCTACTAAAAAGAATATATGTTATAAGTTATAGATACCCTTTTTTCTAAAGATCATCTCATTAATTTGCAAATTAACGCTCACACATATCCCTTGGGGGGCTGTCTCTCTTGTGGGATCCATAAAATATCACATACATTAAGATATATCCATATACCATCACAGACATTAAGATATATCCATATAATACCACTGACATTCGGATAGACAAAGAGCTGAGCAGTATAACTATTCACAGATAGCTAAACATTTAAATTTTGTTGGAATATCTCAGATACCTTATGTAGTGGATTTCAACTGAATGTATATTTGACATCCCTATTTGATCTATTCTAGACTTTTATTTTTTTAGTAATAGTAAAGTACATGTTTTTCTTCTTTAGTATATTAGTTTAGCTCTTACATGTATGACTTGGTTGACTCTCACAATTCACTTTGACTTTACCTTTTTTTTTTCTTTTGCAATCGGAATTTCAATTTAATTTATTTATTCCTTAAGATACTCAAAACACTTTATCTATATTACTATAAGGATTCGTTTTTCTTTGGACAATTACTTAAATTAGTAATTATTCCTCCCCCCCCCCAACCACCCCTTTTCAATAAAATTCCTGATTTAGGGAACAAGAAAAAAGTTATTTAGAAAAATATAATAAAACAGTTTTCAACACACTAGTGTGTAGTCAAACCATTTCGTGATATGACCCAACTAAACCTTTCTTAAATTCCTAAAACCGACTAAGCGCCCCCCTCCACCAGCTCAATTTAACTACACGCCCAAGATATCAGTCAACTTCATAGAGCCCTAGATGTGTTTTTGTGTTAACACACTTACTTACACACACCATGGATACGTGTGTGTCTGTTTATAAACTTTTCTCGCTAATCTTTGTGTATTACATAGTATTTTTAAACCACTCAATATTTTTATTTGGGGGGGGGGGGGCTAGATGTTATGACAGGTACGGGCGATCCTTTTTGAACTGCAGGTCACAAACGGGTTCTTAAAATTTGAAGGGACCGGACCAATAGCTGGAAGTATTTTTTAAATTTTATTTTATAAAATGTAAATTTAAATTAAATGTAAAGTTCCCCTTAGTCCTAGCGGGCCATCGGGTCACATCAAGTGTAGTATTAGTCTGTCTCTATAACCTCGCGATATGAAGGGAATCAAGGGATTGTGTGGGTTAGCACAACGCCTTTGCTTCCCCAACTTTAAAGTCGGGTATTATATATAAGTGAAAGAGCCATGCGCGCGGGCACGATCTCACGATCAAACAGCATTTGGCCCAAGGGCATAGGTGTGCTGGGTTTACCTAAGTAAACGAGTTGGTGCTTACGACATCAATTGGTCAATAGAACTTTTGAGCTGACACAAGCTTCACTTGTTGCATGCAGTGGTTCTCAATCAAGGCCACTGGTCCTACTATAATGAACGTGTTCTATTTCTCCATACTCTGAAAAAGCCGCCCCATTATCCTGCCCTGAAGGGTTAAAAAAGTACGACCGGAGCCCTACCCTGGCTGGTGTGGGGCTTACGCCACTGTCTCCCTATTATGCTACATATTTTGGAGGGGATGGGCTCTCCGTGTGTGTGGGGGGAAGCCAGGGCGGATTTAGACTTGATAAGGGCCTAAGCTGTTTGAGATATGGGAGCCATTTCTAAGTCCAGATATTATATGTCAGTGCCAAATATACATGTATACATGACAATCACTCACTCGGACAATTTTTTTTTGAAAAGTGGGGGCCCACGCTATACTTGTGTAGCTCATACGTAAATCCTGCACTTTGGGGGAAAACTAAAGCCCATTAGTTCATATTCGCAATCCTCCACTTATCTCCCCAGGGGCACATTCGTACAATGTCTAGGGCCGCCCCCTTTTTGCTGTCAATACTCACGATGCCCCCCTCCCCCACAAAGATTCATAAGTTTTGCCTAACGCCGTGCCGGGCTGTACGTGTTGTGTTGTGTTCTACTTGTTGAGCATGTTGCTTTCACAAGGCCACGCTAAATAAACACACAACTTGGGGTGTAAACAAACGTGTGTAGGCTTCGTGGTGTGCCGGTGGTTTTCGTTAAATGTTAGAAAGGAGGGTGTGTAGAGGGGGGGGGAAGTAGCACATTCGTTTTAAATGTTTTGGATACTCTGAATGATTCACCACTGGCCTGTTCTGAATTCAGCCTCCCACCACCGTTTTCCTTCTTCCAAGTGTGTGTGTGTTCTGACTCTTCAGCTGACGCCACGTCCCGAATTATTGACTCACGTCTTATGATTGACTAGACCTTGAGCGTGGGGGGGGGTAACTTTTTGTTTACTCTTGTCTGTAAACTAGAGAGGGGAGGGGGGGCGGGGGAAGGATGTGGTGTTCTCTCCCTTACTATTTGGTGTATTTGTAACACAACTGTTAACTATGTTAATAATCGTAATACAATAATGTACTTGTAAGTACCACATAGCCACAGTGGTTAAATATGTCTCTTGTATACAAGAAAAAGGAGGGGTGGGGGGGCTCTAGCCGCACGTGGCTCCTCGTTGAGTGCAGCTCGATATGTATCACTTTAAAAAAAAAACAAACTTTAAATTCTTAGATTATACACATAGTCACTGAATGTTGAGTTAATTACCGTGTGGCTGTATATTTTTTGCTAATTATTTTTTTTATTATATAAACATGGCTTGTCTGTCTATCCATCTATCTCTGCCAATCTTTATATTTTTATACTCTACTGAAGTGAAAGAAACACAATTTCAAGTAGCCTACTCACTCACTGCACTTTAAAAAAAAGTTATTCCGCTTAAAAGAGTCCGCAGCAAAGAAATCGAACTGCCAAAAACAAAGTATTGATAGAGCCGTCGTACATACGCCCTTGCACCACTTGACGGATAGTTCGAGGGTTACTTGGAAGTGGTCAGTGCCTCCTCCTCCTCCTCCACCACCCACACACAAACACATTGTCCGGATTGATTATTCCTGTTCACGTTACGAGGATGTTGAATGCCCCAGTCGGTCGGTCATATAGGAATTTATCTGAGGGCCTTTACCTGTTTGTTTTTTTCTGGTTCCTATTTCGCCACGGATTTCTCCGTATTATCTCAAACCAGTTCCTGGTTGTTTTTTTAAACTAATATCAATTTATCCACAACTTTTCCCCCAAATTTACACACATTGCGAAATTGTTTTTTTTTCTTTACATTTTTTTTTTGAATGAAACTTTTTCTTTATTCTAAAGTTTTGGTTCTGTTTTGTGCTAGTCTTAACTCATTTAATGTTCAATTCTAATTTGCTTCTGACTTTATAAAAATGATATTATGTAAGAGACGGAACTTCATTGCTTCACATATTGTTGGCTATCCACTAATTTGTGTTTTAAAGTAAATAGAATTCAATTAGTTTATAAGATAAAGAATTACAGTAAGTAACTTGATTGCTTCACATATTGTTGGCTATCCACTAATTTGTGTTTTACAGTAAATAGAATTCAATTAGTTTATAAAATAAAGAATTATAGTAAGTAACTCGATTGCTTCACATATTGTTGGCTATCCACCAATTTGTGTTTTACAGTAAATAAAGAGATCTCATAGCGCCCTTTATAATTACAGTAAAACCTCCGACCATGAATAACAATTTTAAAGAATTATTGACTCGACTCACGAGTAATTAATCTTGGTTCACCAACCAAAATATCTTGCACGCTTGGATAACAACAAAGGTTCACCTCTTTCACTTATGTGGTTCAGTTGCAATTATGGCGAATCGTTTCGTCCCATTAATGTCAATTTAATTATGTAAAAAACAACAACAAACAAACAAGTTTTCAAAGTGTGTAAACTCTAGTGTCACGTTAATCTTCTAGTGACATAGGTGCACTTGAGCTCGCTCAGTATGTGCTTGTCATTTAAAAAAAAAAGAATTTTTCGGAGAAGTTATTGGTACATTTTTTTTTGGACCCATCCTAACATTTGTGAAGTTCAGTTT
The DNA here is from genome assembly GCA_021962125.1 of Bulinus truncatus. Lineage (NCBI taxonomy): Eukaryota > Metazoa > Mollusca > Gastropoda > Planorbidae > Bulinus > Bulinus truncatus. The sequence goes on from JAGDYQ010000165.1 coordinate 454,578, forward strand.
ACATTTTTTGACTAAGGTTTTTTTTTGAACAAATGAATAAAATGTGTCATTTAACTCCTGGTATATGGATTACCCTATTTTATTGGAAACACAAAAAGTATGGAGGGGGGGGGGGGATTGGAGAGAGTCCGAAACGTCATTACAATTTCAAATCAAAGATAACAAAGATTTGTTAACTTCAAATTAAAAAAGGACATTGGCTGTTTTAATATATATGTATGTAGTAGTAGCAAAGTAAAGTTCCCTTAACCCTTACGGGCCATCGGGGCAGATGAAGTGTAGAATTCATCTGTTTCTATAACCTCGGCATATGAAGGGGTTTGTGTGGTTAGCACAACGCCCAGCCGCCTTTACTCCCCCAACTTAATGTCATGTACCCATTTAAAGCTGGGTGGACTTGGGGACTATCACCAGGACCTGAAAAAATCCCAAGGTTCTCACTGAGATTCGAACCCGGGACCCTCCGGTCGACAGTCTAGCGCTCTACACCGCACGACCACCCGTCCCCATATGTAATGGTTGCACGATTATAATCTGAATGTGAATTTTTGTTACTGTTTTAAACTTAGCTGACCGATTTTTTTAGGGTAATTTTATTTACAACATGCAATGTCGTATACAATGTCTGATCAATATGTCCATTTGATGACCGCTTTCAATCAATTTATTGCAAGCCCCGCTATCTGATGGACTGTACATTTTTTGTCGGGGTGAGGATTCACTGACCGATTTTTCCATCTGTTGTAAAGGCTAAATATAAATCGCTAAGTAAAACTTATACATACATATTATGGTATGTTAGCCATCTGTCTCTCTAGTAGAGTGTCTCTGTATAGCTCCCTTTATGTCTATTACCCATGTCTCTCTTCTCTTTCCTGTGGTATTGTGATACATCTGCGATTTATTACAGGTGACATGTGTTTGTTTAGGAATGCCATTGTTATATATATATATATATATATATATATTGCCATTTGTGTCATTGAATAAAACAAACAAAAAAAAAGATATACTAATAACATACACCAACATTTCTTGGTTTATAACCAAACACACAGCTGTGGAGTAAATCATTTTACACTTGGCGTTGGAAACATTCCGAAATATTATTTTATAAAGAATGAAGCAAATGAAACACATGATAATGAGCCCTGCACATGCATTATTCCTCCATTATCAATTACATATTTATTTCCATTATTAATTACAAATCTATTTCCCTATCATTGTTGATGGTGTTACTGGCTGTATGGTTAGTTGTCTAGTGTTGTTTTTTTTTTTTGTTGTTGTATAGTTTCATTTGATCTGTTCCAATGTTGTTGAGCCTTTCAATTGTTTCAACTGTAGTGCAGTTGAGTGTGGCGGCGGCCGTGACCTTGTGGAACTATTGATTTCAGTTTTTAAAAGTGCTGCCAGGGGTTCCCATGTTATTGGGGTTTTTTTTTTAAATCCCGCCTTCTGTTAACAGGATTTGACGAGTGTTTTTTTTTTTTAAATTAACACACAAGATACGCAGCCGCCCCCCCCCCTCCCGTTAATAGGTCTCTCTCTATATGTGTAGTAGTAGTAGTTTCACGAGTAGTGGTGTAGCGCTAGAAATAGTCCAGGTGTGTGTGTGTGTGTGAATGGAAAGGGAAGGGGGGGGGGAATAGTAATAGTGAACCCGGCGGGGGGTGGGTATATTGCTTAATAGTGTTGTAGTAACAAATTCCGTTTGTGTCATTGCGCGTTGCATACTTAGCCAGTTGATGACACTTATATGTATATGTTATTACATTAATAGCCAGTTTATTGCACTTTCATATATATTTGTGATTACCGTATCGGCCAGTATATTGGCGATGATGCGCCAGTTTGGATCACGTGGTAATTTTGGATTTCCTTGTTTTAAAAAAAAAAGCTTAAATCTCGAACAGGAGTATGCATATTATATATATATACACACACACGTTGTTATGTCGTCTATTACCTTGTGCGTTGCGAGACTGCCAGGATTTTAATAAGGGCAGGGACGCAGGGTGTATTGCATATTTACCGCGGAGCTTCTACAAGAACTACTAGTTTTTTATTGTTTTTAGACCTCATTAGATGAAAGCTATCTACCTACCTAGTACCCATCTATCTACCTAGTGCATATCTATCTACCTTGTACCCTTATATCTATCTACCTCGTACCCATCTACCTATCTCAGCCTCCATTATCAATTTACATATAAATAGGCCTTCGGTCTGTCTACACACTCTTTCAAAGAAGATAGAGAGAAACGGCTTGAAACAATAAGACATCTACTTCGCCAGCTATTATTATTATTATTTTTTTTTTTTTTGAAAGACCTTCGCTGTATAAAATTACTGTTAACACACCAGCGTATTCATCAGTGTACACAACAACAACAGCATCAGGTTTATTGTTGCTCGACCTGGAGATTGTGTTGTCCAGTTAGTTTATTACTATTGTGTATGGCTCACCTAGGCCGCACACAGTTGCTGACAGGAAGAAAAAAAAAACAACCTTTGGTTTTGTCTAGCACACTGACCATTGATCGCAACACGCCCAGTGTCATATTTTCCCCTACTGACCAGCCGCGTATTTGCTTTGTGATGCGTGTACGGTTGGAAAAGGAGGAGGGAGGGGGGGTTAGTTGCTAGACCTAGGACACGGGGTGGGATTAGCTGGTGGTCGGGTTTGTGTGGGTAGTGGGTGTTCTGTGTTGGCCACCCAAGGCATTCCCGCTATCGTATTAAGCTTTTTGGTTAGCGCGCCCCCTCTCCCCATTCCCGGGCCTCCTACATTCACCTGCTTCTGCTGTGTGTGTGTGTGTGTGCTACCTCTGGTATTTCAAACTGTCCCATTTAGCCACCACTTGTTTATGGGATTTGGTGTGGCATTGGGGCTTAAAACAAAACAAACAACACACGGCTATAACGGAATGGCTGGTATTGGTGTGTGCACCTTTTTAATATGAAATGAAACTCCCGGATAGATTTTTGTTTTGTTTCGTGCAATACAGTACAAAGTTCTTGTTTTGTGCAATGCAGTAGTGCATAGGTCTTGTTTTCTAGGAAACTGAACTATGAATATAGTGTGGATTTTTGAAAACGTACGAATAATCATTTATAATGGGGTATTAGATATTTATAGATAGTCGTTTTGGGGGGAAATTATGAATGGGATTCATTATTGCTAATGTTTTGAAAAAGTTTACTCTGAAGTTTTCAATGTATACCGTCGCCTTACTGCAGCCATTCTGGTTGGTGTTTATTCTCGTGGATCAGGGCTGACCTTGCAGCATTGAATTAACTTACTTTGTAAATATGGAAGACATTTCTTTGTAGGACTGGGGTTACATAGGATATATAACAATATAAGATATAAATTATATTCTGTGGTGATTACACTGTTGTGTAGTAGACTTTACGATGAATGGAATTAAACATGCCGATCTTGGACTTAAAACTTTGTAAGTTACGACAGTAACTTGTTAGTGTGACTGAGAATAATGCAACGAAATAGGCCTTTTTTTAAAAAATGTATCACTTAAGCATTATTTGTTTCGTTTATTTCCTTTTTTTTTGGTAGTTAATCGATTTAATATCTAGACGTATGAAATCAATAAAAGAGATGGCTTAAAGTTTTTTTTATTTTTTACAAAGATTCAGTGAAAGGAAAACTTAAAAAAAAAAACAATAAAATATCAAAACAGTCCTTATCAGATGATACAATGTTATCACCCGTCTAATGCAGTCATCCCGCGTTTATCATTCACGCTAGGGTCATACCGCCCATACGTGAAGATGGCTATTCAGCCGGAGTGCTTTGAACAAGGCACAGACATTTCTAGTTGGTCGAGCTTTCTCATACATCAAGCCATAGATCGGGGGAATTGAATCGCTGGCCACAACTGGGGAGGGCTAAAGCCCATATATGAGAAGGGCCCGGACCTATGATTGAATTTCTTGTTTTTATTACGAAATAATTTACATTCAATGTACTGTGGATTGCCCATGTATGCTTTTTACCCTAATTTTAGAACCGTCGACATAAAGAAGGTAACGACCGTATCTTAACCTGTTTGAAAAAAAGAAAGAAAAGAAAAGCTTCGTGCATTAGTACTATTTCCAAACACTATGTCTCGCGTAGCAAATGTCTGAATGGATTATGGTATTCCGGTCAATGGACACAAATATTTGTGATTCCGGCTTCCACATAAAAAGCTGTATCCGACCATGTCATTGTATTCATAGTTACGTCCATTGTATGTAAGCCCCCAGTCTGCGATCCTCAACCCTCCCCACTCCCGGTCCGGCCAGTACGCAGCGTCTATTGTACACACAAACCTCTCCGTTGGTTAAATCGACTTAACCCCAACCCCCCCCCCCCCCCCAACGTCCCAGTCCACGCCTTGTTGACTGACACTAAGAAACATGTCAACAGTACTGGCCAGGCGCATTGTCACTGCTGCTGCGGCTCGGTCAAGAAATTCCTCGTTAAGGCTACATTTGAGGTTTGACCCCATCAACTCTTTTTTTTTTTCATTCCATACCATCTTCGTGCTGCTCCCCCCCCCCTTTTCCCCCTTAACACCAGTGGTTCTCAAACGTGAACACTTTGCGACCCACTGATTCGTTTTCTCGACCTTCACGTTTGGAAAACATACAAACATCTATACAAATTGTAATTATACACACACAATTTTTCAATTAATTATTTTTTTCTTTCTTTCGAGGCCCACTTGAAATCGTCTGAGAATCACTCTTTAAGAATCTCAGCAGTAGCCCACCCCCAAACCCTGCCCTGCCCAACTCACCAAACGGACAAAAGGCTTAGTTATTGAACAGGTCCTCAGCGAATAATCTAGAGTGGATCTTTTGATTGGTCTCTTAAAGTTGTAATAATTGAGACGGTTTAGTTAAGAAGATAGTGGATCGGCTGATACCTTCATCCACCCCCCCCTCCCCCAGATGAAATCAAATAGTCGGTTGTGTGCGCGTGAGTATATCTACTGACGGTCCCATACGTTTCCCCCTGGCCTGTGTGTTATGTTGACATTTATTGTTTTTGACGGTCGTTCATAATTATGTTTGGAAAGACGGTCGTTATTTTTCATCATTTTCAGAGACACGCGTGCATAGATTATTATTATTACTTTTTTTTTTTTGTGCAGCAAATATTTAAACGTTCACCTTGCTGACCACACTGACCACTACTTGTGTGCGTTTTATTCCAGTGTCCCACTTATATATGTGTCTGCTTTGACCTTTGATTTTGTTCTCAAGGCTCTCCAAATATCTTTAAAGGGAATGGCTCTGTCCTCTTCGTTTCAGTTGAAGTCTGTAGTATAGTTGGGGGGGGGGCTAGGGAATAAACGGAACAACAACAGCAAAGTTCAGATATGAGATCATTATGTGGCACGTGACTGTTATGGGCACGTGACCGTTTTAAAGAGTGTGATCCTGTTTTCTGTTCGCCGGCTCGGTACGTTGAGAATTCGACGTTCTTCCTGCTAATTCAGTTCCTCTACCTACACATAAGTTAAACGAAGAAAAAAAAAGGAAAGAAACGCGTTTAGCTAATCCACATCCGCTGCAAATTCTCAGTCCGTCTTGTGTTTCTACTGGTGACTTTTAGTAATGTTAGCTTTTAATGTAAATTATGTATTTGGGGTGTGTGTGTGGGGGGGTGCGGGACCTATAAGGGAGTTGGGGTTGGGGGGAGAGGGTGATGATCCATATTTATAGCGCAGAAATATGGGTAAGTATGTGAGACTATTGTTTTTTCAGTTGTAGGTACACAGTGCAAATAGGCTGTGTTTTAATGTGCAAGGACTTCGCTTCCCCGAGAATGCTCCATGCTGCATCATTGATGACCCGCGCTGTCCTGCTGGTGCCGAAATCTAGTTTTGAGAGAAAGTGCACACTCAAATGGGTGTGAAAGTAGGAGGGTCTTGTTCGATACAGGTTTCAAGAAGACAAACAAAAAAGGAAACACTCTGATTTTTTGTAACATAACTTTTCTTTGAAATGAGCAAGCTCTTCCGTTCTGCGAATTTAGCTATTTTTGGCTCATTTTTGCGTACTTTGGCTGTATTTGGCGCATATTATAGGCTTTGGCTACTTTTTTCTTGAATAACGTCTTTTATATATCATTGGCTCCTAGCCTATTTCAGCTTTCTTTTGGCTTGTTTTTTTTTCGTCTCCTTTTAATTGGTCTTGACCAAAGGTCACTCTACTAATGATTGCAGAGACTCCCGAGTAAGAAGACTTTGGGGGGGGGGGGCGTCGTTCTAGTTGCCACTATCAAAGGCCTCTACGGATTAATTTTTTTTTTTTTGAATCACATTACTTCCTTGTATTTATCACCTACACCTTCGAAAAACACTACCCCGTTACCGGTTTTAATTAAAAACAACCTGTTCTTTGCAGATGCCCAATTAAGTGCCGCCGTTGTATAGGATTTTTAAGTGAAGGTAAATACTAGTTTACCAATTATTTCCGTTCTTGGGGTTGTTGGTAGTCAAAGAATATACATGTGCACTAATAACGTTGATAATTTAGCGAAATAAAGTAGTTAAATTAGGGGGGAGGGAAGAGAACGGGCCGATTAAGAGACGCACATAGTAACCTATGAGCCATACTGACCACCATTTGCACCGGCATTCAAATAAATTAGTCAGTGAATCGATATTGAACAAGAAAACTTTTGGTTATCTCTACAATTTTTATTTTACATTTTTTTACCCATAAGTTTTCATTATAGCTGACAAAATAATTAAATACTTAATTTCAACAAATAATTCCCATCTCTACTGAATTTGTCCCCTAAATTCGCGTCTCTTTATTTCCCGTAGTGCCCTTGTGCCCGGCTCCCCCCCCCCCCCCGGACACGTCTTATCCTGGACTTGCTTTAAGAGCCTTAATTCCCAGAGTCATCATTCCCTGACTTCCTGCACATCCTGTTCAATGTCACGTGTTCATCTTCCACGTTTCATACATTTAAACGGGAAACTCGGTCGAGTCGTCTTTACGTCATTGATCGTCTGTGAGGGCGTGTGTGTGTGTGAGCAGCTGTCTTGTGTGTGTGTCCCGAGAGTGAAATTTCAGCCTACGGTCGCGCCGGTTCCCAGTTAATAGTTCGACTGTCATGTGAGATGATATTGGTGATATCATTTTTTGTTTTTATGGTTTATTTTTGTTCTTTGACATACTGCAGGTATCCTCAAACGGTACATACAAACAAAAACAACAAACAACTGATCGGTTTTCTTGACTCATCTTGTATGAAAGAATGAATGGATGCAAAGTATTGAAGTAAGTAACGGGTAATTTAATCTACTGTTAAATGCCCTAAAGGACAATTCACCACAGCGCATGCGCAGGTTCAATGAAAACACTGCAGTTTATCTCATGTGTTTACAATGAACAACTACAGTGGCCCCCACGACTCTACACATTGCCGGCTTCGTCATCCCTACTCAGCTGCTCTTACGTCACACAATCACTGCTTTCAATATGTACATTTTTTTTTACATACGGTGCGTTGGTCTTCGGGGGAATTCCCCATTCACGGCGCAACCCGCCGAGAGCAAGGAAGAGAGAGTTTGTTGTAACAGTACTTGGACTGTATTACTTGTGACTCGTGTTAGCCCGGTAGTTAATTGATTGCAGTGTCCATGCGTGCTGTCCCCCAATAAATGGACACACGGCTCGTGCCTCTTTTGCCATCGTATATTTCCGTAAACATGTACGTCTGCCCGATTGAATGTTTTTTTTTTTAATCTATCTAAATATCTGTCTATGTATCGATAATTTCTCTATTTCTGCCCGTCTTTAAACATAAATTCTAAATCGCTTATAATGGGTGCCCCCCCTCCCCCCAAAAAAAAAGCCCTATAATCTTCCCTTGTACTGTTCCATTCAGACCTACCCCACGTCCTCAATGTTGCCGTATCCCAGCTGTCATTTCCTACCCGCTAATTACGTTATTTAATGGCGTGTCGTTCTTTTTTTTTTTGTGTTATCCGGAAGGCTGAATGGCAGCTCTAATGAAGGTCGTTAGCCCTGGAGCTAGGTGCCGCGCTCGCTCACTCCCTAGAAGCATGGCGTGACACCGTCTGGGGCAGTTGTGACGTCATAACGCCCCCACCTCCCAAACCCGTCCTTTTTAAGACACTCGTTATGTAAGGTGGGTTACTAAAATGGTTAACTTTTTGTTAAAAAAAAAACAACCCACAGGGTGTAAGTTTGGCTTTAGACATTGTAAAACTGGCGGCGTATGGCAGCGTGGTGTAGTTTTAAATGTTCATCACAAATATATCTCAAATGAAAGTCACAAGTCCATGCAGCTGATTCAATAACATTTATTGTACGAAGACATTGAGATAAAAAGAAATCATATTACGTCATACTTCACTTCAAAAATATCATTAACTGACTTTCACTAATACTTGACTTTAAAATATCATTAGACTCTCATGGAGAAAAACTAGACACAACCTCCTAGCTCAAGATCAAAAAAAGCAACTCACAAATAATCTCTAAGGATTGTATCTAAGCAAGTGACAAGTGACGTTCTTGTTTCGTCACATAACAATATAAAACAAGCAATTTAAGTCTTTTCCGTTTCGGACAAAGGACATTTTAGAGCATTTTCGGACGGAATCCGTATTTTTTTTTCCGGGTTACAGCCATAAATATTGCTCCACGCATACGGATTGAGATAAATTTAGAGAGGGAAGTAATCATGTTGAATAACTATTACAAAGATAATGATTACGCCCCTTTGATTAGCTTTTATTATTTATATTTAAAATATAAGCAAAAACGGTATATAAGAAACTCTTATATTTTGGCACTGAGAGGTCAGATCGCGAAATGAACTTTTGATGTACACTTGGCAGGCCAAGACCTACAAAATGATATATACATCATGGGTCTAGGACTTATGGTTGCTGAGATATACGGCGCTTCTTTGTTAATATAGCTTATATAGTACAAAACGGTACTTTATAAGCCCCCTTTTACGGCTCTCAGAGGTCAGATCGCGAAATGAACTTTTGCTGCACACATGGCAGGCCAAGACCTACTAAATAATATATACATTATGGGTCTAGGACTTATGGTTGTTGCGATCTAGGGTGATGACGGACAGACTGACAGACAGACAGACAGAGAAAACGGGGACAATGGAGCATTTTTTTTCGAAAATGCTCTAAAAACTAGGATATCCAGTTAATTAAAAACTGTGATCAAACACATGCATCAAAACAATATTAAAAACAATACCTTTACACACACACACACACACACACACACAGTGGATGATCGGCGAACAGTTCGGACAGCGACCAAATCGGACAACGGAAACTTTCAGGAAAGATTTTTGTGTTCGGATAACGAACAAAAACTAATTTTGACGAAAACGTCTCGGCTCTCGGAACACCCGACACCAGTCCTCAATTTGTCCTAAAAATGGATTTGTACGTGCGCTGACACGCCATCATTCATAACACTGCGTAGCAGTGAGGCAGCAGCGTACGACGCGTACGGTAGTGTACGACACATTTTGATTAGTGCACCATACATGTGTAGTTGGTTTCTGTCCTTGTGGTTTTCGTATGTGCTTCTCTAAGCGTCTTATAAGAAAAACCCTGAAAATTTGACAATATTATGGGACCTGAAAAGAGTGGAGTGTCAAGAACTGTGCTCACCATAAAAACCAAGCAAGAGATTATAACTAAAGTAGAGAGTGGACAAATAATGACTGATGTTACCAGGCAGTACGGCTTGAACAGGTCTACTGTAGGCACAAACCTAGCTAAAAAAGATACCAAGAACAATCAAGCCGCTAAAGGAGTAACGAAAATTACATCTGAGAAGCAAAAAAAAAAAGTGTCATCCATGATAAAATCGAGAGTTTGCTTTTAGTTTGGATAAATGAACGGGAGATAAAAAAAATATGTAACTAGCTTGGCTGGAGAAATTTTTGAGAAATTGAAAGAACGAACTCCAGGCTCGTCCTCCGAAAACCTAGAATTCAAGGCTACCACTGGCTGGTTTACAAAATTTAAAAGGAGATCTGGCATTAAACAAGCGGATGTCAATAGGGTTGCTGATCTCTACAATTACATTGCTATCAATCATTTCCTGGAAGTCCTGAAGAAGAGAGAGAAATAACCGACATTGGACATGTTCTTTAACGCCAAAAGAAAGGAAAAGAACTGATTAATAAGCAAGACTATATGTATGTATCATATTTGTAATAAATAATTTTACTAAGAAATTATTCTTGTACATGACAATTTTTTTAAATTTCATTTTTTAGGATCTCCAGAACGAATCAATCAAATTCCCATTGATATGTATGGTAAATATGTGATCGGTTAACGAACTATTCGGATAGCGAACATACATTTGGAACGGATTATGTTCGTTAACCGATCACCCACTGTATTGTTGAACGTTTTGCTGTCGAAAGAGTTATAGATATTTCTCTAGGGATATAATAGGAAAATGCATTCATCTTTCATAAAAGTGAAGGACTTGGCTTGCCTGTAATAATCTCTCCTGGTGGTAAAATGATATGTTTACGTTTATCTGTGAAAAGAGGAAGTCGTTATTTAAGTCGCGAGCTTATTTTCAAATATGAACAGAAGTGATCTCATACAAATTGGCATGACAAGGTCCTGTCTCTGGCTAAATAATGAATTGAAACTGTTTGCGTGGTGACTGACATTGCTGGGAAAGGTGTGTGTGTGTGTGCTAGTGTATATGTTGAAAGGAAAACTTAATATTCAGCTTTAGTTTGGTGCCCTGGATAGACTGATACATTTATATATTTTATATACACTAGTGGAAAAGCCTTCTGAAGCTGGTTGAACGAAATCCGAGAGAAGGGATAACAAAGAAATATACGAAATACTGCAATAGAAAAGAACATGTGGCCTTTACTGCCATGAACAGAATACGATATGAACAGAAATAACAAAGAAATGTATGAAATACTGTAATAGAAAATAACATTTGGCTTTTATTGCCATGAACATCCTTAATTTATATACAACGCATACACCGCACGATGTAAAAACTACCCACGGTTACAACTCATACACGGCACGATATGAAAACTACCTGAGGGAGACACAAGCATATTTTAGAGTCGGTTAGACGATTATGTATTTAAGGAGGTGTAAATTGTTCATGTCTGATTTAGTAAAAAGTATTATCTAAATTGAATGCATTGATTTTGAAGAATGCCCGAAAACTCTCTTTCCCCACCCCAAACCCCCATTTCCAATTGTGTCGCCGCGCAACCCAATATATACAAAATATAGAAAACTGTTAGTGTCGGATATAAATAACAATAACCATAATAATCACATTCCCGTGTAGGGGAATTTGACTGTTTATGAAATAACTGAATTTTTATTACTTGATTACTTGCATTTATTTAAAAAAAAAAAAATTTAATCTATTGCTCGCTAACGGACTGGACACACGCTTGTATTAAAAAAAAATCATTATGCCACGTTTTTAGAATCGACACACAAACACAACTTAAACACATGGTGCCTGAATGTGTCTACGTGAGTGTAGTAAGATGCCAGAGAGTGGAACCATAAATTAGCCTGTCGCTTTAAACACCTTCATATAATGGGGGGAGCAGCTTGTGTTTGGAATGAGCTTCAACCGAGTCGGTCGTTCGCTCAGTCTGTGCTGCATATAATCAAAAGTTACTTGGCGGGAAGAGATTGAAAACTAATCAGGTCCTTTTTTTTTTCCTCAATGCTCATCCAACAGGCTACACATGTTTCATTCATGGTTTCTTTGATGAACTACGTGTCTTGAAATAAATCGTAATTGTTTTACGCATATCATTTTGTTTTTATAAACCAAAGCTGTTGCATTCTAATTGTTTTACATCAACACACATTGTTGCATTCTAATTGTTTCACATCATCTAAAGCTGTTGCGTTCTAATCAACAAAAACTGTTGCATTCTAATTGTTTTACTTCAACAGAAGCTGTTGCATTCTAATAGTTTTACATCATTTAAAGCTGTTGCATTCTAATAGTTTTACATCAACAAAAACTGTTGCATTCTAATTGTTTCACATCATTTAAAGCTGCTGCATTCTAATAGTTTTACATCAACACAAGCTGTTGCATTCTGTCTTCATCAACTAAATATGTGGCGCTGTCGGCTTTAAACCCGTATGCTGTAGTTCGCGGGCTCTGTTCCCAGCGATTTCAATCTATATATTACATTGTGGAGGGAACTCTCCACGCAGAAAAGGCTGTTTTTTTTTCTTCATCTTCTTTTCTTTATTTAAAAAAAAAACCAAACAAAACAATACAAACAACAATAAAACAACGCCAGACATCTTGTAACTGTTTACAAAGACATTACAGTTGATCGATAATTTCCTGACTGTATAAATGTCACTCTCTCTCTCAGCCACTTGTAAATGGATTGACTTCCGTTGTTTCTGGCCTGGCTCAACTGTATTTCCCGCCTATCTGTACTCGCTCTGCGTTCAGTCGTTCACTCTTTTCAAGACACCGCCAGCGAATGTGTGTAATTTTTAGAGCATTTTCGAAAAAAAATGCTCTATTGTCCCCGTTTTGTCTGTCTGTCTGTCATCACCCTAGATCTCAATAACCATAAGTCCTAGACCCATGATGTATATATCATTTTGTAGGTCTTGGCCTGCCAAGAAATAGCCTTTTTCCATTTCGCGATCTGACCTCTCAGGGCCATAAAAGGGGGCTTATAAAATACCGTTTTTTACTATATAAGCTATATTAATAATGGACCGCCCTATATCTCAGCAACCATAAGTCCTAGACCCATGATCATTGTGTAGGTCTTGGCCTTCCAAGTGTACATCAAAAGTCCATTTCGCGATTTGACCTCTCAGGGCCAAAATATAAGAGTGTTATGTACCGTTTTGCTTATATTTTAAATATAAATAATAAAAGCTAATCAAAGGGGCGTAATCATTATTTATTTTTGTAACAGTTATTCAACATGACTTACTTGTCCTTTTAATATCTTTTTTCAGATATATGCATTACACAATTGAATTTATAAACATTTCCAAAATTTACAAATATTTACTGAAAGATAACAAACGTACTGAAAATGCGCTAACACGTCCTGTGTCCAGAATGGAACAGGCTTAATTGCTTGTTTTTGTGTGTGCTCATTGTCGTTTTCAATTGAGGAGCGAATAGATTCTGAGCCCCTCCACATTTTAAAATACATAACTTTGTGTTTGTGGCTGCAGGTTGCGTGGGCCACGGACGTCGCCGCTGCCTACTATCTGTCACTGCTGGAAACGTTTTTCATTTGACACCCCCCCCTCCAACTGCCAAGTCACTGTATAACCGATGCGTGTACCTCGGCTTGGCTTTGAGAGCCCGTGGCTCCCGGCAGGTGCCTCCGCGGACATCGCAGCACACTCTCCTATGGTGGGGAGGGAGGATTCACTGCTTTAAACAGCCCCCATTAGCGGATTATAGGATCTAAGACGATTAACATCTCACCCCCCTGAAGAGACTGGAGACCCCCCGCCCCCAACCCATTCCTCCCCCCCCCCACCTGTGTCCAATGTTATGTAATTCAGGCTATTCATGATTTTCGAATACGGTGAATGCTATCGTTATTTGCTGAGTGCGCAGCGCTGTTTGTGATAGCCGTCTCTCAACCTGCGCTGAAACATTTAGTTCCTTTCAAGCGTGTGTCCGGAGTCAGTCGAGCGTGTTCATGTGTGTAGTAAACTCAACGTGTGTTACAGAAGAAACATTTCTTTAAGGTTTGTTATCCCTGTTCTTTTTTTCTTACTTTCTTATGCTTAAAAAAAAAACCCACACTTTTCGTTTTACATTAGTTGCTGGTAACTGTCGTTATACATAAGTTATCGGTAGGTCACTTATACAATGTCGATTTACATTATGGGTATCTCACCCAGTGTTATATTGTCCATTCGAATAACTTACCAAACAATTTCTAAATCTCTCCTCTCATTCTTTTCTTCAGTATTTCTTTGGTAATTCTCTTTCTTTTGCATGACATCTATATTCCATTCAAAATGATATTGCAGGGACTTGTCGAGTGATAAAACAATTCAAAACCAAAATTTACTTTCAAGTTTAAAAACATTTACTGTGGTTATAACAATAACAATTCCCTGGGTCCCCGGTGAGTGCTCACCCACTTTCCCCCAGGTTAAAAAAAAAATCATTGAGTGGATATATGTCGGCATTGGACCCAATACATAAAGATCAAAGTGGTGATTAAATTCGTTTTAATATCGGTCAAGGTAACACACTTGCACTAAGATAATGATGACATTGTGAATTAGATAAGGTGGTTTTCGGAGATGGTAAGGTCTGATATTGATAGAAGAATTGTTTTTTTTTTCTTTCAAGTGCTAGTGAGACACGGATGACACAATTTGTGGGTGAAGTTAATACAAAAACATTTGACTATATTATCTATTGTTTCTCTGTGTGTGTGTGTGTGTTCAACATCTGGTATTGTATCCATTGGAGTGTTTTAAATGGAGCTTGTCTCTTTAACATCTGGTATTGTATCCATTGGAGTGTTTTAAATTGTTTTTTAAACAGGCGAATTATTATTTTTATCCCTATAAAATGGTTGTAGGCTATATAGTTATAGAAAAACATTCTGATTTCCTTTATCGCTAATCTAAAGTTCATCCTAACTTTGGGTGTGGAGTGTGGGTGGGGGTGAGTGTACAGAGTCCTTGGTCACAGCCATGACCTATATTAAAACCCAACTGATGTAAACATAATGATGTACACACTATTGAAACGTTTGCCTGCAACCACCACCAATTTTTTTTTGTTGTGGCTATTGAAATTAAAGTAGGTCACTCTTGACCCCAATTAGTGTACACGCACACACTTCAGGCTTGTCATTGGTCAGCGGAGTGGTGGCCTCATTGGTTTGACTGGCGCTCTCGGAGCGTGCAATACGGGCCATTGTGTCACAAGTCATATCGCTGCGTCTAGTTTGTGGGGTGTGTATGTGTGTGTGTGTGTGTTCTGTCCGTTTAAAACTCTTTGTGGGGGTATGTATAAAGTATATTGTGGTTTAGTTTGTAGTATGTATGTGTGTGTATGTGTATTGTGTGTTCTGTCCGTTTAAAACTCTTTGTGCCGGACGGGCTATGTATCACAAGTCATATTGCTGCGTTTAGTTTGTAGTGTGTATGTGTGTGTGTTTGTTATGTCCGTTTTAAACTCTTAATGCCGGATGGGGCCCATTGTGTCTCAACGCAGACCGTTGCACCACGGCACCCAGTGTGTGTGTATGTGTCCAAGCTGTGTCACACGGGCCGATGTTGAGTCAGGGCACTTTCTGCTGTCCAGTGCCATGCATTGATTTTTACGCCCAGTGATTGCGTGAATCTGTGTCACACAGGCCAAGTCATATGTCGCACCACTGACCGCTGTCCAGTATCATATCGACGTACATCCATTGTGTGTGTGTGTCTCGCAGTGTGTCGTCTGTTTTACACGGGCGAATAGTGTAACGTGTCGTCGCAACACAGACCGCTGTCCAGTGTCGTCTTTGAATGTACACCCAGCGAGTGTGTGTGTGTGTTGTCTGTTCAAAACTGCCTGCCTGCTATCTCCTTGCTCCTGTATGTTGCACGATTCTACCGATAAGGTTCCCCTAGCCCTGGCCTGGTTGTTTGTTTATGCGGAAACACCTGTTTTTCAGGTGCCATCAGGGGGAAAGTCTACAGCTATCTCGCCCCCTCCCCCCACCACTCACACACATACGCCGCCACGTTTTATATGTGAAGGGAAAAAAAGTGTGGGTCTTCATTTAAAAATTTTTTTTAGCGTATTGTCTGGTTTAGAGAAGTAATAATGATAGTCCAGGAAATGTAATAATGATAGTCCAGGAAATGTAATAATGATAGTCCAGTAAATGTAATAATGATAGTCCAGGAAATGTAATAATGATAGTCCAGGAAATGTAATAATATGTAATAATGATAGTCAGGAAATGTAATAATGATAGTCCAGGACATGTAATAATGATAGTCCGAGGACATGTAATAATGATAGTCCAGAAAATATCATTAATACCTATAATCGTCTTCGATTAAATCGAATCTATTGAACTTAACTTCAACTATTATTATTATTATATTTTTTTTTGCCTCTACTTCACAGCCTTGTCTATGAACATGTTCACCATGGCAACGCAAGAATGATGTCACACGACCAGATATTTTCTATTATCGATGACGACGATGACTCGTCGGACGTCAAGGAGGTCATGCCGTGTCCACCTTACATGTCACCGGTTGGCTACCGAGGAGGCTCCATTGCAAGTAACTTGCAGTCCGAAGGAATGTAAGTAGTGACGACCATTGTGTTGCCCGTCTTCTTTCCCGAGACCACCTGCACTGGCCACAGAGCTCAATACCTTGGTGGTGGGGCGGGGGGGGGTGTAACTATGGACGCCGGGCGTCACTTACTTAGGCTTAGCCACCAGCAAAGGGAGATGACTTTTTTTTACCGTCGGAATGGGTGACAGTTTTAGAGTTGCCCCGTAGGCTCTCCGCTACTGTTTACCACCTGACACACAGTGACTCAATGAACACCTCTCTTCTATACATTTTATATATATATATTCCATCGGTATATTTGGTGAATGAAAATTATTTTTTTTAAACATGTGGAATTATCTATTTTGGTATTTGAATTTTAAAATCATGTAGTTTTTTTTTTTTATTTATTATGTTTTATTTTTGTTTTAGATTTTATACATTTACAAAATACTAAACTGATCGAAATTTAAAAAAAAAAGGGACATACGTTTTAAAATAATAATAAAAAAACTGAAATATTTAGTTATTTTTTTTATTATTAATTTGGATGTTTGAAACAATGATCTGTTTATTTTTGAAATCAGCGTTTCAAATTAATAAGTGTTTGCAGAAAGCAGCGCTGGTTTCTGTTTATTCACTACTGTGAACCATTCACATCTGTTGCTGTTGTGGGCATGTCAGAAACAAAACAAACCAAGCTGACAATTTTTTTATTTTTATCTTCCGCTAAAGTGCAAATGCCGGGCCTAGATAGCATTCACTGATGAAAGTTAACAAGCTGTGCTGCATGAAAATATAACATGAATAAACCCTTCCTTCCCTCCTTACCCGAAATGGTCACCGTTCTCATTCACTATAATCTTTTTTCACATTTTTTTTTAAATTTTGATAAATCACATTTCTTTTAAAGTTTGCTCAGATTTTTTTTTTTGTGAGTTTTTCGATGACATTCGTAATGTTTTGTACTTTGATAAGATATTTTGGTTTAACAAAATGTTTCCTTGATTATTTTGACACATATTGTAACAAATATTACTTAAAAATGATTATTACTCCTTGTAAACCTTGAATTACGTAGTGCAAAAATCAAAGTGTTATTTTAATGACTATTTTTTTGGTGCTATAATCCTTGCGTCTGTTGAAATAATTTAATTTTCTTCATTGTTAGCAGAGAGAAATGCTTTGCTGGAAATGTTCAATACTTAGTTTCTATTCATTTCTTTGCATCTAGCCATATGTTTTTTTTTTTAAAACAGGGATGATACAATCAAAACAGAAAAAGGTCTTTATTTGAACTTTGACACCGGCCACAACACAGCTAACATGAGCTACAACAGCAGCAGCATGTCCACGGCTGTAGCTGGCCACATCACAGTGAAGCGTGAAGTCAGCGAGTACAACTACGCGCAGGCCCTTCTCAAGCAGGCCCCAAAGCTGACCAACTCTGGGGATCTGGACGGTGCCAGCGTACTGCGGCTGGCCAAGGCCTACATCACCTTACAGCAAGGTATTGGAGAAGATTCCTGTTTACCTGTACCCTCACCTTGACCTCTTTAAACTCTCCTATCAATCTGTTTGTGTGTTTTTGTGTGTGTGCGCTCACCTACCCACATCATACTTTAAAAAAAAAAAGAAAAATTACGAATAACTTTATTGCCTCATATTAACATGCCATTTTAGCCGAAGTTTTTATTTACATTTCATTCAATGTTTTAATGTTTAATGCTCTACTTGTTCATGAGTATAGGCACTTAAAAAAATTATATTTTCACCCTTTCATCTTCCTTTGAAGAAATGTACATAAATAAGAAAAAGAAACCTCCCGGGGCTGTTAGTATCTTTATCTTTTATGTCTTGTGTTCATATTTTATGTTAACTTATAACCATCTTAGATGTATTTGCTGAGAGCAATTATTTTTTTCCAGTAAGTTATTTAAGCTTTAATTCTTCTTAGAATCGGTGTTGGTACACTTCATAATAATTTAATTCTCAAACAGCAATTTTTTTCTTTTCAGTTTGACTCATTATTTAACATTTAAAAAAAAAAAAAAAAAAAATTGTGTGTTTTTCAGGTTTAAAATCTTGGGAAAATTCTGGAAACAAAACCAGGTGGTGGCCAGATTACCTTGACGGGGGCAGACTGACCCTAGCAGCTCAAGAGGTGAGTGTTACCACTCTTACACATATATTTTTTTTTTCTGTCATTCCCAGAAAAGAAATATTAAATTAGGTTGTAGTGAAATATTTCCCTTGTCTTGAAATACAGATCTAAATATTTCCCACTCTATTAAGATTCATTCACAATTTTTGTTTTTTTTTATTCATGTACATGTCCACAGATTACATATTATACAGATAGCGAGTCACTCTCTATATATATATTCCTCGGTTTTGTGTTAAAAACTCTCGCGCCATTGTTGTTTTTCGCTTTTGTTTCCAATGATGCTTTCCATTCATTAAAAACACACAGACCTATTTACACCTTTTTTTTTTTCAAGACATGAAATGTGAATGAAAAAGCTTTCAATTTGCTTTATAAATATAAAAAAAGCAATACTATATTATTTAATTAATGAGTTCATGGGTTTTTAGGAGCTTTATATATATATATATATATATATAATAAACATTTCTATTCAATGAATGGACCGATGAGTGTAAATCTCATAAATGACGGTGATGAAAACATTGTTTGAAACCGAGGCTTGCGCAATCTGTATAATATCTAATCTGTGTACTTGTCAGTGGGTTGTAAGCCCCTTATTATAAAATAATAAAATTTGCATGCACCATACAAAAGAAAAAAAAAAAGAAAAAAATCCCGTCTCCCACTGTTTTCATCTGTGATTCACCTCTTGCCTTCATTGGCGAGGCTGGGTGCAACTGCTTGTGTTTGTTATGTATGAATTTTTTTTTTAAAACCTTTGTTAATACATATTTTTCTTTCATGCTTCAACAGTGAATATTTTTTTTTTATTTCACTGTACCGTAGTACCTTTGTTTTCATGGCATGGTTTATTTATGTCATGTATGTAATGTTTTAATTTTAATGGGGCTGCGAGATCTTTGAAAGAAACCTTTTTTTTTTTAGTCTACATACTTGATTTCTAAATTGACTGAAAGAGCTAATAACATTGTTATGTTTGAGATGCATTAGTTTTGTTTAAATTATTTTTAACTCTTTTTTTCTCGTTAAGACCATGAACTGTTTTGTACTAATCATGACATCCAGTGGACAAATTGTTTATGTTTCTGATGCAGTGGAGACACTCTTAGGACACGATCAGGTTAATTTGTTTCTTAAATGAATTCATATTGAAATGCTTTAATCTACGATTAAAAAAATAGTTTGCTTAGCCTCCGGGTAATGAAGGCAGTTGAAGTGTAGAATTCATCTGTTTCTCTAGCCAAGGCATTTTAAAGGGATTGTTGTGTCTAACACAATGCCAAACTTTATTTTCATTTAAATAACCCTGGTTGTTAACATTTCAGATCAGTCTAGTTGGGCGTCCAATCCAGAATGTTGTACCACAGGATGAACTTCCTATATTGGCTGCACAGTTTTCCATTAGCATAGGACCAAGTAAGACCATAATCTTTGATTATGTTTTTGTTTATTAATTTGATCCCTGTTATGAATGTATATGCTTTTTTAATTTATTGTGGCCTTCTGTGTAAAGCATTGTACAAAAGAAATTTTAGGAAAAGGAACAAAAGTTGTAAAAGAAAAAAAATGACAATTTTAAGCTAAAGTACAATATTTAAATCAACTTTTTTTTCTTAATCATTTAAAAACTCCAGTTATTTTGAATTCAGCTACTTTTTAGTAACATGTATTTGCTTCTAAATTGTTTTCACTGATTGTTTAATTTATTCCACAGCCGGCCGACCAACCCTTCAAAGGTCATTTTATACCCGTATGCTGAATGCTAAATCAAATGTCCTGCAGCAGAGATATGAGCTAGTCCACATGATAGGTCATCTACAGGACGTTTCACTGGCCTCTGGACAGACTAGTGCCAGAGGTGAGAGCGATGAAATTAATTAAAAAACACATTGAGTTATTCTTTAAGTTGTTATGATTTTTTTTCTACTTTATGATGTTATATGAGCAGTTTTCACGAATATTGACCTTATTATCAGATAATGCATTTAAAAATTGATTTTGGTAAATTTATAGTTGATTTAAAATCAAGAAAATTGTGTTAACAATTATAATCTGTGTAAGGACATAGACAGACATAGATAAATAGACAGACACATTGTTAGATAGTTATATAGATAGACAATTAATTATTGTATTAATGTAGATGTTAGAGGGAATTCCCTGTAGTACGGTGACGCACCTATTGAACGGGGGAAAGAAAAGGGGGAAAAACACACAGACGGTTGACGAGGAAAGAGATAGAACATTGTTTTGGTTATTTTTGTTTTGTTTTAAGTTTGAAGAAGGAAGGAACGGAGGAGCTAGGAAGAAGTATTTATTGTATTAAGAGAACGGACAACTGGTATTTATCGTAGAGACATGATTTAATGGTTAATGTTCATTATTGAATAACTAGTTCTTATGATTATTCAATAAAGTGATTTTAGTTAAAAACTGGAGGTGTTATGAACTTGTATAAGTTGTGCAGTTAAAGAAAGTAAATGAAAAATAAATATATAAAAGAGACCACCGCATCCATACCCTGACAATCTGTAAACAAAAAAATTTCTAAGAAGCACTAACCTAAAAATAAATTTATTTTTTGAAGAGAAGGTAGATTAGTTTTTTGTTTTATCTAGTTCCTATTCCAGCAAGATAATAGAATTTTTTCGTTTTTTTGAACCAATCGATATTCTACTTGTTTCTATACTTTTTTAACTTCCTTTATTCTTTACTTTTTTTTTAACTCACTGAAAACAGTTAAAAGAAGTTGATATTGCTTGCCAATATCTATTTTTTTTTTTTTTTTGTGAAAAAATTTTGTTATTTTGAATTAAGCAGTTTGTGTGGAAATGTTGCTCTTTCTATGCACATGAAACTACTTTTAAACCATGTTAACCTATTTCTTTTCTCATCGCCAGTTCAGAGAGAGACCTGGCTGATGTGTGCCTGTAAAGTGATGTCCCCACACCCTGAGGAAGAGGGCAGCCGAACCCCTATAACTGAATGGATATCTCACAATGCTTTGGATGGGAAAATTTTATATGTGGAATCTAAGTAAGTTGGTCTTAATGAATGGTTAATGACATATAATTAAACATATGTTTATTTTTTTTTTAATTTATGACTAAATTTTTACTCTTTTTTCAGTTTTGTTATAATACTACAAAAAAACCTCTTAAAAAGTATAAGTAAGTTTTATTTGTATTTGGTTGAATCATTGTAGAAATTCCATGATATTTCTATCAGGTCCTGTCAGGTGACAGGCTACTTACCTCATGAAATGGTTGGATTCCCATCTTTTTCATGGATTCATCATGATGATTTGGAGCATGTTGTTTTTAGCCACAATCAAGGTAATTGATATATATATATATATATTTATAACAAAAATCCTATTTTGGTATTACATGTACTTAATTTATAGAGAAAAAACTGTATTGAAATGATTTGTTCATTTCTGGTGATGGTTTATAATTTTTCTAATCTGTTTAGATCTTATTTATCAGTGTGTGGTTAATAATAATTGTTTGTTTAATTTATATTAGTAACTCATCTTTACATAGTTAAATAGGAACAAATAATTTTTTACAAATTTAAAGCAGCAAGCTGTAATTCTTTCCTGTTTTTGTTTATTCTGTCAGCATTAATCAATGTTGGAGGCTCGAGCTGCACCTACAGAATGTACAGAAAAACCAATGATCTGGTCTATGTCCACACCACCACTCAACTAGCAAGGGATAAACTAAGCAACAAGCCAACATTCTTGTTCTGTATTAATCAAGTAGTTGAGTGAGTTGTATCATTTTTTTTTTTTTCACAAAGCGTTTTGAACTGGCATGCTTAAAGCACAGGTTGTATTAGGGCTGAGGTTCTCAAAAACTGCACTGCCTCGTGTTCCAGTTTGAAAACCGTATAGTTGCTGCTGCCACCAACCTGTATGGAAATAAAAATAGAATAATTAAGTAACATAAAAGATTCAATCATTGTATATATTTAAATTAGAATTGAATCTTACCTATAACAACGACATTATTTTGCAAAACTACCCATATTTTTTAGTAATAATTAGGACTTGTGTATTATTTTATATAAATAAATATTCATAAATTAGTAACAAACTTATTTTTTTGCAACTTACTTTCAATTTGTTCTACCAATTGAGATCCAAGTTTTAGAGGAATCTTCTTCAGACCGTTAGGAACTTTTAATTTTTTTTTTTTTTGATCTTTTATTAATTTTTGGCATTATAAATTTGCTACAGGAAAAAATATAAGTTCATTTTATAAGATTTAACTGTATAACTTAAACTGTAGATGTTTTTTTTTTAAGAACAGTCATTTCTCTGTTATCATTTTTTACATTTC
Organism: Bulinus truncatus; assembly: GCA_021962125.1. Taxonomy (NCBI): domain Eukaryota; kingdom Metazoa; phylum Mollusca; class Gastropoda; family Planorbidae; genus Bulinus; species Bulinus truncatus. The sequence continues at coordinate 477,464 of JAGDYQ010000165.1, forward strand.
ATAATCATTGAAATTTTGTATTATTTTGCAGTGAAGCCGAAGGAAAACTTCAGATCTCTCGTCATCAGCAAAATTTAATGAGTGTTAAAGAAGATCCGTCCACTAAATACAGCATGACTGATATTGAGAGGACCGTCAAGGCGTTGGAGATGGAAGGTGCCAACTCCCCGCCTGTGATGTCCAAAGGGGGAATGAAGGACAGCAAACTGACCACTGCCTGTTCTGCTGATGGAGGAGATTTGTTGAGAACTGATTTGCAATCAGTGCTGCATATCCCACCATTTGTCATCAAGGTTGAGAAAGACCATCTGTCAGGGCCATCAGCATGCCACTCTCAGACATCTATGAAGGGACAATACAATCAGTACCAACAAATACCAATGTCCGCTTCGGCATCTGCCTACACAGGCCATGGCAGTAACCCAGCTGATCCTGGCCAGCTGCAGAACATGTTTGGCAGGTCCTCTCAGCAACAGCAGCACGTGTACAGGAACCAGTATCAGCAGATTTCCAACTCGGCCCCCATGTGTCTGAACATGATCTCCACCACCAGCCCCGGGGACAGTCCCGTCAGTGGCACTGGGTCCTATGTAGATTATCTGTATGACAATGCCGGGTCTCCATCTGTCCCACCGGATGGATCGTCCATCTACAACCCAGATGCCTTATTAAGTCCTAACATGCTGGCATCCCCAGGGCGAGCCAGGGGTCGTGGCAGGACTAGGGGGAGACCAAGAGGAAGTGGTCGTGGAGGAGGAAGAGGTGTTTCAAGGGGTGTTAGAGGGACGAGGGGACCCCGGGGAAGAGGAAGCAGAGGCAGAGGTCGGGGTGCCAACAATGTAGCGCAGCTGTCTCAAATGGGAGAGATCATCGGAGGGATGAAAAAGTCTGACAGCATGGTGTCATGTGGGAGCATGTCTCCTCGAGGAAACATGTCTCCAGCGGGAAGTGCCACAGATTTATTTTCTAGTCCGAACTCTAACATGGGCCTTCAGAGGTCCAATTCATCATTAAGCCATCATTCACTCTCTAATATTGAGCTTCAGAGGATGTCTGCTGATGATGTCAGCTCTTCTGGACTTCACAGGATGAACAGTGATGACAGTTTGATGTTTCAAAGAATGACTACCTTGGAAGATATTGACTTTGCCCTGACACGATCTTCCAATGATGATATGCTGTCGCCCAGGTCTTGGAACCAGGACTGCACACCCAGCGCTCAAGTGTCTCCATATCGGACAGCCCATGGGGGTGAACATGTGCATGAGAAAAAAGTCGGCCGTCCGAGGGGTAGTAAAAACCAGGACAAACAACATCTTCAGAGAAATCATTCTGTTGAAGACCCCTCATTGTTATCTCTAGGAGGCTTCAATTCAACTGTTCACCAATCGTCGATGTATAACCAGGATTTGAATGCAGCTGGTCAGAATACGCATTCCTCGTTTCAGACCCAGAGCCCCTGCAGCGGGGGAGGGGGTGGTCATAATTCATTCTACCACTGTGGACCACAGTCATCCTCTGGAAGCACGAGTAGTGTTAGGGGGCAGGAGAATTTTCAGAGGTCAGCGTCCTTACAAAACCACATGACTCAAGACACCCAGGACCCCGAGCGTTCCATCCTGGGGAATTTGTTGAAGGGTCGGGGTGGCTCCACCTCATCCTCCACTGCCGGCAGTAAATCACCAGCTCATTCAATGCTAATGACAGTTGGGAGGTCACCACTGCATTCTGTAGGTCAGGACAGGGGAGGCAAGTCACCTGCATCCCAGTCTGCCGCATATGACAGGGGCGGACGATCCCCTGCTCATTCATTCATATCGGATGTAGCCTCGCCTAGATCTGTGTTTTCTCCAGAGCCTAGCAGGGCAACCCCATCTATAATTAAAGGTAAATTATCTAAACTGTATCTATTGATTTGATTTATTTCTTAAATGAATACATATTAAAATCACTTAATAATTTGCCTACACAATAATCTTAAATAAAATTATTAAATTGGTAAAGTATGGGCCCGATATGCTCACATTATTATTTTTTTTTGCAGGATGTTTCCTATTTGGTGAACATATTTGATCTCAAATTTCTTTTTTTTTTATATTTAGATGAACCTGATCTTCTCTCTCCTTATGGTGAGTCAAGTTCTGTCAGTTCCACAACATTGATGATAAGTCCCAATCTAATTCAAAATCAACAACAGTCTGAAGACATCTATGTCTTAGATCAAGGTATTTTTCCATAAGTCATTTTTGCTGCTTTATATTTGACCTGATAAATCCTCAAAATTGTTGCTGTTTGTTTCATTTCCCCAAAAGCTACCAATTAGGCATGCTGATTATGACTCCAGCCAATGCATTTTATCTTAAAACAGGTCAGCACAAGACATTATCAGAAATGCAAATGTTTTCATCGCAGCTTCGTCAGAAACATCATTCATTGGCTCAGAGTTTGGCCAACCAAGAGGCCACGCTACACCAGCTGGAGTCTAATATGCAGCAGGTACCCAAGGACTTGAACCCAGAGTCTGTATATTCTCAGCTGAATGCACGTTTAAACATCATCAAGGTAAACACTAGGGTATTGATATGCTTTTAGTTTTTGTTCAGACTGAGCTTGTCCCCCATTAAAGTCAATGTATGTCCACCATGAGATTGATGTCTCAGGAAATTTAAACCCATTACCTGTGCTTTTCTTGTTTGGCTTGCAACGCATTATCACATATGCTATCGCAGATATGTTTGCAGCAAAAGTAAAGTATATGTATCGACTCCTGGGGAAAAAAAGAATATTGCCTGATAATTAAATTTCAGTCTGTTTGCTCATAAATCATTCTTCCACTGATGAATTTTCAGACCTTAGAAAAGTATTGCTTCAGTTAAAGTAGTTATTCTCTGTTAAATTATTGATTCTATTATAGTAGTGATTCCTGTTAAATTATTGCTTCAGTTGTAATAGTGATTCTTGTTAAGTAAAATCCTTCTTTGAATGGCGAAATGTCTGCTTTGAAATTACTCTGGCGGGAAAAAATACTTTCACTAATACATGTATTCAATAATGTTCTTGAAGTATTTAAAAAATGATATTTTGACTTAACACTTAGGCTACCTATCTCATTCCAGTTAGTTAAATGTGAGTCAGCATTATTCTTGTAATATTTTTTCAACTGTTCAGATTTTTAAATATTTAAAAAAACTAAAATGTTTCTATCGCTAAAAGATTTGATGTAATATTTTAAATTAGAAAAGAATGAAAATTATCTAATAAATTCTTTTTTGGTAATATCTGATTAAATTTTTCTTGTTAACCTTTGAGCTATTGAGCTTAAAGAATTGTCTCATTTGAAATTTGTGGACTTGTTTTGGTTTCATTGGTTTCATTTGAAGGATATAAGTGTTTCAAAGAAAATGTCTATCTATAAGACTGTTTAATTTAATTGAATTTTTTTCATAAATTCTGACTTTTGAACAAGTTAATATTTTTATTGAAAAATACCTGTAAACCATTTAGAAATATTTGTAAAATAAAGTGTTAAATGTACTGAAATTAAAACAATAGGTTAGATTAAAATTTTTTTCCCTTTACAGAGTGACAAGGCTAAACAAGAAAAAGAACTTCAACTGATACAGGCTCGTTTAGAGGAGCAGCTTCGGCAGCAGCAACCACGACAACAACAAATTCAACAACAACTTCAACAGCAGTTGGATCTACAACGACACCGTCTTGGATCACCAGCACCGCCAAACCCCAGAAGGATGGCAATTGTGCCGCCCATTCAGCGCCAGCCCACTGAGGGAGACATGTCGTCTAATTTTTCTCAGCACAGCGTCGGTGACATGAAGTCCGGTGTTCCACAGCAGGACAATACTCTGGAAGGCGGGGTCAAAACCATGCCTGTGCTTTCCCCACAGGGAGTGGACATTGGGTCAAAGTCTGGTGGCTCCTTGCAGAACCATGCACACCCTGGCAAGTTGGCTGCCGGGGGCGCTGCCATATCTTCAACGCAGAACCTTCTTCATCAGCCTACGCAGCCGTCACCTTTCAGTCTACACCATCACCACCACCATCATCACCACTATCACCATCACCCAATGCTTCAGCCTCCACCTAGGATTCAACAGCATGTGGATTTTTCAGCGTCTCTGAAAGGTAGCCCCCCACCACCACCACCCCCTCCCTATGGCTCATTTGACAGTTCCGTGTTTAATTCTTCTGTAGCTCCTGCCGCTTTGAGTATATCGGTTTCCACCAGCAACACGTCTCCTGTCATCTGTGAAACTTCGCCTGTGTCTGTTGACGAGTCTCCAAGCTGTGGCAGTGACGCATCGTCAGGCTATCACAGCCTCTCACACTGTACAGACTCTGCGGTGGGCTGCACCCCTGGTCAGTATAACAAGGCCCACTGCCTTGACATGTCAGCTTCAACATTGCCCTCGTATAACTCAAAGTCTGCCTCATCATTTGGTCAGCCTCACTCCATAGCTGGAAAATCTTCAGATTTCATCCCAAACTCTGCTCAAACTAACAACAAATCCCCACCAACTTAAAAACTTTTTAACTAGTTTCATTTTTACAGATGTTTATAAACGTACCTTGTCTGCATTCTATGTGTATGAACTTTTTTTTTATAATTAGAACCAGCTTTGTTAATCCATATTGGAGTATTATGGAACATGTTTCATCAATGGATACTTCTTTTTTTTGGCCAATGTCTGATTGAAATAGGCCCTGTTTCATTGTGAGTGCTACATCATTCAAAAGTTTAAGTCGGCAGCACTTCCAAGTTAACATCATACCACCTTTTGTTGAACTGCATGAAATTTATCCTCAGAGATTGACAAAGAGTCCCTTTTATGGATAAATTATTTACATGTGTTGTGCATCATGGCTAGTTTTGTATTTTAATTTAGCATGTTTTCTATTTTATAAATTGTTCATGTTTTTAGTATAACAATGTTATATTTATAGCTTTAACTTACTTTTATTATTGCATTAATTTGAAATAGTTGTCTACATTGAATTTTGTGAGTTGTGATTTAAAAGGTTTTATTGTAATGTGACATAATATGTTTCAAATTTAAAGTTGTCAGATGGATTTATGCTGCTGACAGTCATTTTTAAATAATTTGTTTTTTTTTTATTCAACTCTCTCCATGTGTAAATATGGCCAAGTTGTTTATTATATATTGTTTGTTGGCAGGTCAGTTATTTTGTAAAAATTACTGAATGTTTTATGGAGATGTCAGGTAAAATATTATTTAACAAAGAAGAATTAATGTCTCAATTAGCGTAGTAATTGATTTCATTAGTTATTTAATTTGATGAAATGTCCAGTCGATTTAGCATGTCCTGGATAATATATATCATTCATTCCCCAAATTTCAACTAAATTCGTAACTTTATGCAAATAATTTCCAATAACAGAATCCAATTTTTTAATATTTTTTAGATGTGACATGACCCAGTCAGGTTAAAGTTGAGCAAAATAATTTTTTGGTTCTAAAAAATTAGAAATCATTGGATGAACATGTAAGGATACATTGTCACAATGATATTGTGCTGAATTTCACCTCCTATCATAATTCTTTTTATTTAACAATATTACTTCAGATTCAATCTTCACATTCATAAAGAGAATTGAATACAGAGGGGTACAACAACATTTTTAGTTATCATGGGACCATATGTCTTGAATGATTATTTTGACATTTTTCTGTTGTTAGTGTCTTAATGGAAGCCACTGAACTATAAATACGACTTGAAATGCACATTTGTCTTATTTTAAAATTAACTGGTAGTCCTTGCATATAAAAAATTTCACGGCAATACATCAACTTGCTATTTGATTAATACAGATGTATATGTGAAAACAAAAAAAATCTTTTTCCAGAGCAGAAATTTCTTCAACTATTAGCTTTCATTCACTGTTGACTGCAGTACAAGTTTTCCTCTTACAATATATATCTAACCTAAGTAATTTTTAGTTATGAATATACATTAATTTTTTACACATTGAACATTTGAGTCAGTTTCTAATGCAGCCATTTTAGTTTTTTTTACCGATTGAAAAATTATGGTAAACCTCCTACAGGACATAAATCTTGATATCTAGGGACCTCGCTAATTCTGTATCTTTTTCACTGAAATGAATGTCTTATGTATTGGTGTATAAAGGATATTCTATTAAAATTGATGTTTCTTAGCAGCTGTTTTGGTTTGCTTACCATTATAAAAACTACACCTGCAAGAAAAAAAACTCTGCAAGCAGTATTCTGTACTTGTTTGAATATTTCAGTTAGTACATGTTTGTCATTGCAATTAATCATATATGAAATTCACGAGGTCTAGGTACCAGAATATCTGACCAGTAGGGGCGCTTACTTTTAAGGTTTTAAAAGACACCATCCAAAATATCTTCAGCCCCAATGAGCTTTCCATTTATATTAGAGCTCTGTGGCTGTGGCTTTTGCCATGCTAGGAAGCACCATTTTAGTTATTGAATAATAGATTACTACCCACAAAAATGTTATTAATAGCTAGAGGATTGTTTTGTGGTAATAGGGCTAAACAAAATTATTACATTGTGTTTTTTTGTCAGTATTATTTTGGTTGAGAACCAGTGATTATTGACGTTATAAAAAAAAACAATTGTAAATATTGTTGACATTTCTACTATAATACTGATAAATTAACTCTGTTGGTAATATAAATATATATATATATTGTCTGAACACATCCTTATAGTATTTTTATAATTCTGTGTAATCTATGTTGAGAATTAAATGGCAACACTTTTTTAAAATAATGCTGATATTGTCCTATCCCACCCATCTTTTTTTTTTAAAAATAAAACACCTTGTGTATCTAGTTTCTCCAGTTAAACTTTCTTCGCATTTTTATTTGAAATTATTTTGCTAAAATAAAAAATAATATAACTTATTTACCTTCTGCATAATTTTTCTTTTGGAAAATAACTTACCTTGATTTATACAGTGGAGAAAAAAGAGCTAGTAAACATTTTGCAGTGGTTTGATTAAACCTTTTAAATTATGACAAGAGGATGCAAAAGTGATTTACCCTTTTTTTTTCTCTTTTACTGACACTGTATAATGAATGAGTGAAATATTCAGTAATGTTTACTTCATGTGATAAACACTTGTTATTTGTACATATTTTCTGTAAATAAACTTCACACATTTTTTCTTGTGTAAAAGCATGGATGTACTGCCAAGTTTTGTTGAAACTAATTCATATAAATTGTACTTTTTTTTCTTTACTAGATTTTGCTAGTATTTTTTTTTAAAACCTTCTCAATTAATACTCTGTATGACTGTACATTTTGAAAACAGTAGCTCTCCTTTTATTTTGTTCTTGTTTATTGTTGCACTGAGAGTTGTAATACACTTGTCTAATTTTTTTTTTTAAATTAATGTCCACCTGTTTCTCCTTCTGTCTTTCCAGTTAATTTTTTTCTATTGATATAAAAGTCTTTCATTTAGTGACGTTTTCTTTGATATTTTACCGGTAGACTGGATGTTTTGATTTTTTTATTTCTGTTTTTCTCCAATTAAACTGCTCTCTAACAGAATGGTTTTATATAAACTTCACGAAGTCATGAAACTCTAAACATTGACATTTTTGTTTTTTGTGGAACACTACTTTGGAGCAGAAGTGACAGACAATTTTTTAAATCAAGAGTGCAATGGAATATTGCCTAAAAAAAATATCTCCATTATTGAAGAAGAAAAAAAATCACAGATACTCGTTTTGCAGCCCTTGTTCTTTTGAAACAATTTTTCTTATCGGCAATAGGATTTTTTTTTTCGATGAACACGAGGTCACTTCTGGTAACACCAGCATATCCTGGAACATCGGTAGAGAAGCGGTGCTTCACTAGATCATCAACAGGGTTGTAAGCTTTTTTTTTTTCCTATAAAATTTGTAATAAATATGAATAATGTGCGAATAAAAAATAATGTGTTCTGACAAAGTTTTAATCTGCATCATTTTTGTTTACAATGTCTTATTTTTTTGGTTGTTTCTTAGGCCAAAATACTTAAATATGTTTTTGAATGATTGATTTTAAAAACTGTGAGAGTTGTTTCCTTAGTGTATATATATAAAAAAAATGTGAAAAATGTTGAAAATCAAAAGAATGATGGTCCTCATATTTTTATGATTTTATCTATGACATAATTCATTTGGTCAACGCTAAATGCACAGATTGTCCAGCATCATTGCCTGTAAATAGACCATAACGATCGTTACACAATGATTTTGTTGATCTGATCATTTATTTATGAAATCCTTACATTATTTTTATTTTTAAAATTTCAATATTGGCATGGACCAGATGTTTTTTTTTCATTCCATGCATTAAAGGCCGCTACATCGGCTAGTGGAAGAATTTATATTATATCATTGTCAAAATGTTCAAGTTGTGAGCTAGTGATAAAAACATTTGTTAACCAATAGGGCTTGTTACTTTAATACTTCTGTACATAACAGCACACTAATGAAATACCAGAAGACATTTTTGCATGATCTAATTTGATAAGTATTTTATATTTACAAAGAAAACAGACTTTATGGATTTCTGAACTATCATTATTTATATTTATACATGAAATTTTTATGCATAAATTAACCATATCATCTTTGTAATTGTTTTTGAAAATTAGATTTTTTTGAAAGTTTTTTTTTTTTTCAGATTGTTATTAAGTCCAGTTATCAACTTATTTTAACACAATTTTTCAGCATTTATTAACCACAGTGATTTTCACTGCCCAACATTCAACTTTTCACAATTTAAAATTTTTTTGTTTTTTTTGTCACTATGAGTTGGATATTGAATTACAAGTGAATGGAAATCTCCACTGTTCCTCATGACCTGGTACAATTATTTCTGTTTGCTTCTGTTGATTCATGAACTGTGCTAACAATGAACTTAAAAGCATTAACATCTTTTGAATGTCACCTGCTCATATTTTATATACATTGAAGTTTTCTTTCTTTAATGTCGAACATAATTCATTTTTTTTTTCTATTTTACTCACTAATTGGTTTATTGCATTTCTAAAATGTCTGAATACCTCTTCTGTTGAATTTGATTAAAAAGAATTGTTGAAATCTGTCAAATGAAAATCTAAATTCACAATAGCTTCCTTTAAAAAACAACAAAAGATTTTTCTATCTAAAATTTATTAGACTTTTTTTTCTTTTACAATAAGAAATTACAATTTAGTTGACAAGAAGCTGTTTTTGTTAATTTTTTTTTTAAATAATTACTTTTATGATTCAACCGTTTTATTTTTTTATTTTAGACAATTTATAATCTCTTGTGAGAGGTTTACTAGCACCCTGTAATTTAATTCTATTTTAAGGCTTGTTTATATGAATAATAATTTCTGTTTGTTAAAACTAAAAGAAAAATAAGGTCACGAATTAGAAGTAATAATGAAAAATACTTTAATTGTATCCTATTAAGAATTTTACAATTTAGGTTATAAAAATTTTAACATGATTTTCCATGAAGATGCTGGCATTTCATTTTTTTCTTTCTTTCTTGGAAACTTGTAAAACAACAATGACGTGACCTGACAAAAAAATTAAAATTAATTCTCTACTCCTCACCTTGCATGGAATTATTCAGATTATTTTTGCATTCACACAGCCAAGATATAGGTGAAACTTGATCATTACATTTTTTTTTCTAGTTATTTGATAAACTGAAATGCAGTATTGTTAACTTAATCAAAAATATATTAATTAAAGGAAAAACTTACATAACTAGATATATGCTTTTAATCTTTTAAATAATGTATATCAAACCAAAAAAAAATAAATTGATGGTCCAGATAGACTGAGTGTTGGGAGGCTAATATGAAATAAATGATCAGATTTATTAGTTTGTCAGTCTTTGCCTGTGAACTAGGTGCATAAAGAAAATTGTTGATATTTTACAGACACTTTGACTTGTACTACCTCAGTGATGTTTTTTGTTTAGGATGGCTGTTGTACTAGGTAAAAGTCATGGGTAAGTCGCAGAAAGAAGATCAAGAAATTCTTCGGATTTATTTCAACACTAAGAGCATTAAAGTCTCAGTGCCAATATTAACACATTGTTTTTATTGCATTTTTTTTTTGGTCTGTTTCATATTTCAGTTGTTGAAGAATTTTATTTGTTGTTGTGGACTTCCCTCTTTTTTTTTTTTAGGAAAATTTTTTTTTTCTTATTTTATTGTTAATTCATTTAATTTTTTGTTTAGTTTTAAGTTGTTTCATATTGCTGGTTGTGTATTTGCTTTTATTTGAACAGAAATTATAAAAAATAAAAAAATATCTTCAACATTTGTTTTTGTTTTCAGTTTTTCTTGTACTTTTTTTTTTAAAATAAAAGATCGTTTTGCTATCTATGCAGAAAAATTATAAATTCTGATTATGATTTCAAATTAGTTAACACACACTAAATTCTAAGTTGTCACAGAATAAAATCAATGTATGTCATTATTAGTACTACAGTTGATTAAATATTAAGCTTCATAACGACCATTCAATCAAATTAATTGACATGAGAAATTTAGCGTTGGATTTGTGCTAGTAGCTTACAAGCTTTTTTATAAATCACCGGAGTCAAAAGTATTTTGAACTGAATTTTCCACCTTATTTTTGATAGTGTTATTTGTTGTACCTTCCATCATCACTTCTTTAAGCAAATAATTTATGAACCAATACAACACAATCAGTAAATATTTTAAGAATTTATTCATCAACATTAGTCATGACACAATTATACAATATTTTACAGTATCCACACATGAATTTAAAGTCTGTTTTTATTTACCAGTGGTTTATATTACTTATCACCGGTAAGCATTATGAATTAAACAACTTTTTTTTAGCAGCATGAAGTAAAAATATTCAAATAAAAATTTGCATTTACTTTATAAATTAATAAAGACAAGCATAATGTATGTTGTGTATGTACAGTGTATAAATTTAATAAACTCTTTAAAATACATGTAAAGGCACAGCTTCAAATTACATAACAGCAACATTCACATGAAAAAAAAATGCTTCAAATGTAGTTGTAAGGACTAAATGGAGCCTTTTACAGAGGTTTCTATGGATGCCCATAATGAAATTTTTACAAAGGGATTTTTTGCAGGGGGCTTTTTAGCGGTTAGCAGTCCCGGGTGGTCTCATAGATAACCGGGTGGTCTCATTGATAACTGCTCTAGTTGGACGTGATTGAATTCAAACACAAATAGATGTTATTAAGGGCACTGCACCTACATTTTAGATTTAATACAACACAAAAACGAACAAAATAATGGTAGCCCTTTGTTCAAGGCTGACCCAGATAATTAAAGTACAAAATATCTGTTTCACATAATTTTTTTTTTACTAAACTTAAAGGAAAATAATATCCATAATGATAAGCCAAAAAAAAATGTATTAATAAATAGAATAAAATGCACAAGCTGTTATTGTACAGACAACAATAAAACATGAGCTTCATATAATTATATTCAAATACCAAAATGTACATCGGCATTTCAATTATTATGATCATATGCAAAGAACAACTTGTAAATAAGACATAGAAAAATGATTACCGGTACTAATTTTTTTTAGTACAGGGGTGTGTCATTTAAAAATGTGTAAGATCTTAATGGGTCATTCATTATGCATTTATATTATAATACAAACAAGATCTTACTGGGTCATTCATTAAAATATTAATGTTATAATACAAATACAAGCTTCAAGTAAATCAAGACACTAGAAGGCTTAAAAATCAGCCAAAAAATATACTAGGGCACTTTCTAAATAACAATTTTTGTCAACATATTAAAATGTATTTCTTTGAAGAAGAAATCTCCCAGTACTTATATAAATATTAGTTTACAGTTTAATGATAATACTGGGTTTATATTTACAACAAAAAAAAATGTTTTAAGTCTTAACAAATTGAAGTCCTTTTGAGTCTTTATAGATATTAGAATATTTCTGCAATCAGGGATATGTTCAGTTGTAAAATATAATTTCATATATAAAATTAGAAAGAATCTTTACATTTTTGCTAATATGAATTTCTTTCAATAGACTATTATTTTCTCATTAAGGGAAATATAAACCTAAGGACCCGCCTTTATGTAAATTTTAAATCTGTTGGATTCAACACATTGAAATTTTAATTTGAGTTTATAGCTCAGTGGTCCCCAACCATCAGGCTGCTGACCGGTATTGGTCCTTGGATCAAATGGTACTGGGCCACCCCAAGAAACATTAAATTATTTCCTTTTTATTCACTGTGGTGTATTTCTCTCGGGATTGTGCCACAAGAAAAAATAACCGCCCCCCCCCTCTTCCAGCAGGCAGCGGTGAAATTATAAAACGTTGACTGGTACGCAGGGAAGAAAAGGTTTGGGGGGTCACTGTTACATCTGACATTTTATTCAGTGTTTGATAAAATACTGACACTACAAAGATCACACAGTTTAGTGAAACCCTTCTAACTATAAAGATCTTTTTTTTTTTTTACATTGCCCTCAGTTGAAAACTGACTACAATCTACATTGGCCATGTTTTGATTACTTTTTTTTGCAATGGAGTGAATGCAAAATATTCATACAAAAGATTATCTCTTAGTATTTTATCCTGGGGCTTGACTCTTTTGAATAATGTTGTCTCACTAGAAAGACCGGTTGATCACCTCAGAGCATGTCATATGGCCACTGATTTCTTTTCTTCTTGTTTTTGAAATCTTCTGAGTGATGGTGTTGCTCCAGGTGAAGCAGGCAGGCCTCCCTCTCATGTTCGAGGAAGAGACACCCGTCCTGTCGACATGTGAATGTCTGCATAGAGAGAGAGAGAGAAAGAATAACTTCCATTGAATACAGCCAGCAAAAGTTTATTTCATGCTAGTCAACTATTTTATCTGTTGGGCTATTTAATGCTTTCAAGGTGGGCTAAGCCGAAATTAATATTTGGGGCTAAAGGGAAAGGTACTTGTTGGTGCCCCTTTACCTTCAGATTTAATAGAAATTATTCCAAGGATAGTTTAGGCCTAGGGGCCAGTGAGTTTAGGGCACAGTGTAATAATTAATTCATCATTTCATTATTATGAGTAGTTGACATAAAGGGCCCCAACCCATTGGTTTTCTCAGGGGCCCATTTAGTTAAAAAAAAAAGTAAAGTTCTCTTAGCCATCATGGACTATTGGAAGTGTATAATTCATCTGTTTCTATAACCTCATGATAATTAGGGATTGTGGGGTTAGCACAACATCCAGCTTCCTTTACTCCCACGACTTCATTCAGGTAGCCATTTAAAGCTGAGTGGACTTGTGGGACATAACACCAAATAACACCTGGAAAAGTTTCCATGGTTCTCGCCTATGATCAAACCCAGGACTCTCAGGCCAACAGTCAAGCATCTACACCATTCAGCCATCTGTCCCACATTTTGTTGAAAAAAAGATGCACTATAATCCTATAGCCATCACATTATAACATACATTATTTGCTAGTTTTCTGCATTCATCATGTAATGTTACTTTATAAATTACCTTCTTGGGGTCCATTTTCTCTAGCTCCAGATTGTGCACACTCTTCAAATGATGAGCCAAAGTAACTTTCTGTGAGAAAAACTTGTTACACTCGATACATCTAAATGGTTTTAGACCTGGAAAGGTTAAAGCCAAAATTTTTTTTTATTAAAATGTAAATGTTTCCTAACTACACCAACCAATTATATAAACATTAAATTTGGCCTATGTAGTGATATTTATTTTATCAACAAATATTCAATTGAGTCCTTTTTTTTATAACAAAAACATATTAAGTAATAAATATTTGGAATAGAATTTAGTCATTATCTTGAAAATATGTACATTTTTCTTAAATTTTAGTCATTAGTAGCTATTAAAGTAAATGTCGGCAATGAAAGTGACGGTGGCAGTAATTATTTGAGTTATGGGCCTTTTAATTTTTAAAATATACGATTAATCATGATTAAGTTGGCTGCTACAAAGTTCTGGATTTTAACTTGTATTAAATACAAAATTGCATATTTTGGGGGGGGGGGGGCATTGGATTTAACCAGGGCACTTTGTATTTGCCCCTTGTAGTATAAATATGTATAAAAAATGATAATAACTATAATTATGTATAAATAAAAGGTCAAGTCAATATATATATATATAAAAAAAAAAACAACTAAAAATACTCAACATACAACAGTTTTTATAGAAATCCAAACTTATTTTACTGTTATGAGTGGAATCTCCCCATTGCCAGTGGATAAAATACTAAAACAAACAGCATGACCCTTTACGATACTTGTGTGAGTCGAGGTGTCCCCATTTGTCATTGAATTAAATACTAAACAACAACATGACCATTTACTATACCTGTGTGTGTGGAGGTGTGTCTCTCCATGTCGGTCATGTCCGGCATCTGGGCCCTACAGAAACAGCACACCCATTTCTTCTCTGGGAAGTGATTCTTTGAATGGCGCCTCATCTTGCCCAGCTCAGTAGCCACATGACCGCACACTGCTCCGTTGTCTATGGCTCGCCTCACTAAGCAATGCATCAGCCCATCAGCTAAAGGGAAATAACAAACCGAAATAAATATTCAAAATTATGTTTATCAGGTTTTAAAGTTGTCAATAAAACTTACAAGTAAAAAGGAGCAGCATCAGGACTCCCCCCCCCTTCCCCGCCATTAGTATATCAGTCAATTCAAAAGTACTGAATTTTAAGCTTGTAATAATCATACACTCAATTACTCGGTTTTTTTTTTTGGGGTTTTTTTTTTATTTAAATGAAATATCTCTTTACTGACCTCCAACATAGCTCATCCGGTCAAGGATCGTGTTGAGGTCATCATCAGACAAAGCAGCAAGACGAAGGTTAGCAAAGGCTTGACCGTAGGCACCAAAGTTTAATACTTCCAGGTTGACGCCATCCAGATGAAGCTAGACAATTAAGTGTAAAACAACAAACAAAACTGTAAGCATCTCTTTACTTGTACATATATTGTGGTCCTTACAAGTAAATAGTCTTCTTAAAGTGTATTCACTACACATGTACCTTATCAACGACCACATTGTTAGTCAGGCTATCACAATGCATACAAAGACCTTCAATTTCTTTTTATCAACTGAAATCTTAAAATCTTCCTTGTAAAATAACTGTCACTTCATTTTTTCCCCCTTTTTTCTAAGACGTACTTTAATTGTTGATGGACGAGATATATGCAGGGTCGGATTTACAGACAGGCCGACTAGGCCCCGTGAATAAAGGGCCCTAAAATGTTGAATAGTATATACACAAATTAAAAGAAAAAACTTGGCAATATTTTCTATTTTTCAAAATGGGGCCTCTCAAATTTGTCTCGGCCCATGGTCCCCAAAATTGTAAATCCGCTCTGGATGCGTGAGTGTGATTAGTTACTTACACTAAACAGATGCTGCATCTTGGGGTAGAAGCAAAGCGCGTGCACATTGTACTGCAGAGCGCTGGGGACACTGGGAAGGTTGCTGTGTCTGAAGAGTTCCAGTAGCTCTGTTCTCAGCTGAGCCTGGTCCTCCCTGCTATCTGGAACCTTTGGCACCTGTCAAGTAGTAATAACGTATATAATGCATAAACATGTTACACGATATAGACTCTATATATAGACTCAGCACTCAGTAAACTCATGTATATAATGCATAGACAAGTTATAAAATATCGGCTACAATTGAAATACATAAATATACAACATTTCATTTGAATATCGTGAAATATTCCTGTACACTGCTAGCACAAAGAAATGCTGATCACTTTCCTTACCTGATATTTTCCATCTTCACTGCAATATTTTGCTTTTAATGAAGTGTCGTCAAACTTTACGTTGAATTCATGTAGCTCATGATCGCCATAGGGTGGTGGTCTATCTCGCTTCTTGGCGCTGTCCGAAATTTTGGAATTCTTAGTACCGTTCTGGTCTTCTTTAGACGCCTTACGTTTTCCTTTGAGGGAAACCCTAGCTGGAAGGGCATCGGCGGGTGGAACTCCGAGCAGGACCCCTGGAATGTTATGGGTTTGTTCCTGGAAGGTGAAGGAGGATATCTCCGTGAAAGGTGCCCTGGTGATTTTTTCTGGGGTCGAGGGGACACGCACCCGTTTGACCGGTGCTGCCACCTGAGTGTCCGACGATGGTCTTTTTACTTCGCGCGTGGCGATGCAGGTAGTGGTTGCCTTTAGCGATTGGTAACGGGTGGGCGACGATGTACCATTGACCTCTGGTGTGGGTGGCTCTAGTGGGTAATTTAGGTGCAACGCAGGGTACGACGGTGGGCTTTGTAGTGGAGGCGGGGCACTGGGGTGGTTAATAGCAAGGGCGCATCCTTGGTACTGTGGAGTTATCCGTAAGTCCAGGGGCAGATCTGTTGATGTTGTTGGGTATGTATTCGGCTGATCATGCTGACCGAACGGAGTCGTTTCTAAACAGTTCGTGCTGAAATGTTCCTGGTAAGTGTTGTGGACGAAGTTGACTGGCGTTTCCACAGGGTGGGACCATGGTCTCCACAGTGGCGTGGACGCGAGCAAAGGTTTCGCCCAGCAATGCTCGGGGCGAGGAGAGCTGTGGACCTCACGAGACCTTGAAAGATCCAGTACGACGCCGCTGTCCTCATCGCCACGTCGGTCCACCTTCAGGTCATCGCTGTCGGCGGAAGGAAATTCATCGTCGGATCCAACAACATCAACCTGCACTGTAGGCGGTGGAATATCCAGGTGTGATGAGTCCAAATGCTCATCTTTGCTGACATATTCGCACCTGTTACTCACACTTAAGTCTGATGGACAATCGGATGATGAACCAGTTTCATAACTGTAATAATGCGTTTTGTCATATTCTTGTTTCATATGAGATTTATAATAGCCAGGGGACATATGGTCATTATACTTTCTATCCATGACGAGCTCCCTTACCTGACTTTCTTCTAAATTTCCTGTTGAGTAAAGAAACATGACAATCAGGGGGGATAACATATAGTAATTAAACACAAATGATAGTTTGTTTATACAAAAATTCAAACATCTTTTATTCATGTACACAGTTATTTCAGGTATGGCCAATTAGTGAACAATGTTATCCGGTTCAACTTCCACACAGAGAAATGAGTGAAAAGACATACATTGGTAACGTGGTACATAGGTGATCAACTCACACAGTTAAAATGAGTGACCAACTCGCAAAAAGTTAATCGTACGGACACGCATGCATAAATCTTTATAGCGCATTTTCGAGAAGTCGAATGTGCTTTTGTTTCCGTTTTGTCCGTCTTTCATCACCCTAGATCTCAGCAACCTAGACCTGTGATGTATATACTTTTTTTTGTAGGTCTTGGCCTGCCATTCCTGCATCAAAAGTCCATTTCGCGATCTGACCTCTGAGGGATGGGCATCAGTGTTTCGAAGGGTACCGTTTAATTTTACTATATAAGCTTTATTAATAATTATGTCATTTTCATGGCCCCATTCTACATCTTATACGCTGTGGTGGCGCACCAAATGAATGGGTTATTGAACGGAAGTGAAACAAGCAATTAAGCCTGTTCCATTCTGGACACAGGACGTGTTAGCGCATTTTCAGTACGTTTGTTATCTTTCAGTAAATATTTGTAAATTTTGGAAATGTTTATAAATTCAATTGTGTAATGCATATATCTGAAAAAAGATATTAAAAGGACAAGTAAGTCATGTTGAATAACTGTTACAAAAATAAATAATGATTACGCCCCTTTGATTAGCTTTTATTATTTATATTTAAAATATAAGCAAAACGGTACATAACAATCTCTTATATTTTGGCCCTGAGAGGTCAAATCGCGAAATGGACTTTTGATGTACACTTGGAAGGCCAAGACCTACACAATGATATATACATCATGGGTCTAGGACTTATGGTTGCTGAGATATAGGGCGGTCCATTATTAATATAGCTTATATAGTAAAAAACGGTACTTTATAAGACCCCTATTACGGCCCTGAGAGGTCAGATCGCGAAATGGAAAAAAGCTATTTCTTGGCAGGCCAAGACCTACAAAATGATATATACATCATGAGTCTAGGACTTATGGTTATTGAGATCTAGGGTGATGACAGACAGACAGACAGACAAAACGGGGACAATAGAGCATTTTTTTTCGAAAATGCTCTAAAAAGAGGAGACACAGACGGTTGACGAGGAAAGAAATAGAGCATTCTTTTTGATACCCCTGTTTTGTTTAAGTTTGGGAAACAACAATTGACGGAGTTTTCGGACGATTAAATGACTACAATCTAGAATGTTTCAATTATGAGTCCTATTTCAGTGACCACAAACCACTTGTAGTTAGATTTAAGAGAACATATTTTTTTTCAAATATAAAGAAACGTCTTTTAATATTTTTTTCAGATATATGCATTACACAATTGAATTTATAAACATTTCCAAAATTTACAAATATTTACTGAAAGCTAACATACGTACTGATACATAACAAGAAATGGAATGGAACATGCTTAAGATGCTTAAGATACTAAACTGTTATACAAAAAAAAAAGTGTTTTGGCTAACTCGATTCCAAAGTCTAGTCCGGAACAAATTGAAGTAACTAACATACATGTCTTACTGAGAGTGAGACCTACAGTTGACGACCTGTCATTATGTCCACGCCTACTTACCTGGCACACTCGCGATTCTATTGGTCCATCAGTATTACGTCAACAATACCTAGACTGTCCGTCAAAGATCAGTGGTCCGAAACATTGAGTGGACAAGAAAACAAACGATCTCTGTACCTATCTATCTCTAACTCTCTCCACTTTTCTTTTCCACCCCTCCCCCCTTCTGTAACACAGGTATAAAATACAACATATTATGAATGTTTTTTAACGTGTGTTTAACGGTCACTTGGCTTTGGATAACATTAATACTGAGTTTACTGGACATTGTGGACATAGCTGTGTCCACTAAATAGTCGGACGTCCCCCCCACAAACACACTTCATATACACAGGGACACCAGACACACACTTTATATACACAGGAACACCAGACACACACTTCATATACACAGGGACACCAGACACACACTTCATATACACAGAGACACCAGACACACACTTTATATACACAGAGACACCAGACACACACTTCATATACACAGGGACATCAGACACACACTTCATATACACAGGGACACCAGACACACACTTTATATACACAGGGACACCAGACACACACTTCATATACACAGGGACACCAGACACACACTTCATATACACAGAGACACCAGACACACACTTTATATACACAGGGACACCAGACACACACTTTATATACACAGGGACACCAGACACACACTTCATATACACAGAGACACCAGACACACACTTCATATACACAGGGACATCATTTCTAAATGACACAATTATGTTTTTATTGGGGAAATTCAGAAAGCTAAACTAAAAAGGAAAATATGCAGTAGCAAGATTTTTTTAAAGCTACAAATCTATCATATATATAAACATGTGATATATATATATATATATATATATATATATATATATATATATATATATATATACTAGGCTGTGTCGAGGCGATATTAATTTCAATGCGGTTATAATAAAAACTAGCTTGACAGTAAGAAGAAAACATAGGTCAAAGTTGAACAAAAATCACGGTCAGATAGTGTATACAAATTTATATTGGTATACCGCAACTAATTATATAACGGTATCATTCCTGGTTTATCATTATAGATTTAAAAAATCAATGGTATTGACTCACATCAACCGGCTATATATATATGCCCATATATAGGTATCATTTATACGGTTATTTAATACAAATTATATTAACGTACCTGCTTTTTCTTCTTCATTTAAAAGTCTTCTCACAATGTTATCCGATTAAACTTCCACACAGAGAATTGAGTGAAAAAGATAATAAACAAAACATATATGGGTAACTCAAGTGACCAACTCATACAGTTAGTTCGGATGAGTGACCAACTCGCAAAAAGTTAGTTGTATCATATGCATAAATCTTTTTTTTTTTTATACTAAACTATTATACAAAGTGTTTTGGCTAACTCGATTCCAAAGTCTAGTCCGGAACAAAGTGAAATAACTAATAAACATGTCTTACTGAGACCTACAGTTGACGACCTGTGGTTATGTCCACGCCTACTTACATGGCACACTCGCGATTCTATTGGTCAGGCAATGTTACGTCAACAATACCTAGACTGGCCGTCAGAGATCAGTGGACCGAAACATCGAGTGGACTAGAAAACCAACGATCTCCGTACCTATCTATCTCTAACTCTCCACTTTTCTTTTCCACACCCCCTACTCCCACTCCCTTCCCCCGGAGATGGGCGACAGGGCGTCAGTCAGGTGTTAAGTTTGTAAAAATCGACAACACTGTTTTTTTGTCCAAAAGGTGCGTCTTCAAGTAGATTAGTAAGATGAAGTACCACCGGTACTGATCAATCCTTTGTTGTTGATATTTTGTTTCAACCTGTAATTTTTTCACATGTGCAGATTGAAATTGAATAAAACATAACTCGTTTGGGCGGCAAAAAAATATAAACAAAGATAACACAGCCCAACAAAAAAAAATTTTTTGCGAGTTGCCAAGAATATTTGAATGAATTTATAGCAATTCATGAGTGCTGATTTCAAAACTGCCACTGCTTTTGCTGAATTGGCTCTAGTTTCTGAGATATTGGACACCCTTAAAAATATGATTGTACCTATTGTGTAAAACAAATGCAATAAGTTTGGTGTCTGTTGTTTAATTTAAATATACCAAGTTATAACTTGGTTTATTTTTTTCTCTTTTATTGCTGCTTTCTAAAGACATCACGAGTTCATCACGAAGATGCTGCAAAAATAATCCGAATGTATTCTGTTACATCTGTGAAGAATACTTGATTGAAAAGCAAAGAAGAAATATAACCGACTTTGTGCAGCAGGCATATTTGGCTTATTTCGGTGTGAAGCTGGAAAACCAAGACAAGTCTTGGGTTCCCCATAAGGTCTGAAAAAACTGTGTGGAGAGCCTACAGCAGTGGTCAAATGGTGAGAAGAAAAGTCTAAGTTTGGGTGTACCAATGGTATGGCGAGAGCCGAAAGACCATTTTGGTGATTTTTATTTTTGTATCTGGCTTCAATCGCCACAAGAAATCTAAGTGGGATTATCCTGATCTTGAATCTGCAAGGAGACCAATTCCACATAGCAGTGAAGTTCCTATACCAGTGTTTACTGGATTATTAGAGCTTTTACCATCAGACTCCGACGGAGGGCAAGATCTGGAGTTTTTGGCAGGTGAAAACAGTGGAAGCGATTATGAAGGAAGTTCTTCAACACCTCAACCATTCAGCCAAGAAGAACCCAATGACCTAATACGAGACCTAAATCTGCCCAAGCAAGCATCTGAGTTTTTAGCGTCCAGGCTCAATGAAAGAAATTTTCTCAAACCAGAAGTTAAAATAACATTTTATCGGAAAAGAAAAGAGTTTCTTCTTCCATATTTCAGCCAAGAGGAAGATCTTATTAGCTGTAATGGACTTCTGCTCCAAATGGGAAAGTTCCATCAGAAGCTTGAAATGTGTTCTGTTACACAATGGTAACCGTTATGCATCTCTTCCCATTGCTCACTCAACAACGTTTAAAGAAGAGTATGAGAATATCAAAACAGTATTGCAGAAAGTCCGTTATTATGAGCATCAGTGGTCAATTTGTGTTGATCTAAAAATAGTAAACTTCTTGCTTGGACAGCAGTCAGGATACACAAAATACCCATGCTTCATGTGCCTTTGGGATAGCAGGGCAAGGCAAGATCTTTGGACAAGAGTGACATGGCCTGCAAGGGAAACCATGAATGTAGGTAAAGAAAATAAGATCATTCTCCCACCGCTTCATATCAAATGAGTTTTAATGAAACAATTTGTTAAGGTTTTGGACAAATCTGGCAATTGCTTCAGGTATATTTGCAGATCATTCCCCGGACTGAGCATGGAGAAGCTGAAACCTGGGATTTTTGACGGTCCTCAGATTCGAAAACTCATCAATGATTAAAATTTTACTAATTTCATGGATCACATTGAAGCTTCTTCATGGAACAAATTTGTTTCAGTTGTCAGGAACTTCTTAGGTAATAACAGAACAGAGAATTACGAAGAACTGGTGCAAGATATGCTCGCTAACTTCAGAAACATTGGAACAAATATGAGCATCAAGGTACATTACCTACACAGTCATTTAGACAAATTTCCAGGTAACCTTGGGGACTTCAGTGAGGAACAAGGCGAGAGGTTCCATCAGGATATGAGGGTGATGGAGGAGAGATAACAAGGAAGATGGAACATACATATGATGGCTGACTACTGTTGGAGCCTCCAACGCAATTGCACCAACGACACATACAAAAGGAAGTCGAGCAAACAGCGATTTGCTAATGCATTACCATAGACAATTAACAAATTAATTAATTAATTAATTAGACATAATTAGTTTTTCAAATGAAAATGTTTTCTTCTATAACATTATTACACATATTTTTGAACAAATTTCTGAGTTACTATTAACATTTTCACTACTATGTTGTTAGTATACTATTATACTTCATGCAATTCTTGACAAATTCCAAATACGGTGCATGCATTTTTTAATTAATTTTAATTATCTCGTAAAATAGAGCCAATCTAGCAAAAGCACTTACATATTACATCAGCATCGTTGACTTTGTATAAAATGATTCAAATATCACTGGCAACGAATTCACTGTTTACCAGTGTAATCACACAATCCCTTCATATGCCAAGGTTATAGAAACTTCATCTGCCGTGATGGCGCGTTAGGGCTAAGGGAACTTTACTTAGATGATTGGTTATCCACTTGTGATAGTGT
>JAGDYQ010000165.1:500917-513645 GCA_021962125.1 Bulinus truncatus
TATTTCCTGGACTATCATTATTACATTTCCTGGACTATCATTATTACATTTCCTGGACTATCATTATTACTTCTCTAATCCAGACAATACGCTAAATTTTTTTTTTTAAAATAAAGACCCACACTTTTTTCCCTTCACATATAAAACGTGGCGGCGTATGTGTGTGAGTGGCTGGGGGGGGGGCGAGATAGCTGTAGACTTTCCCCCTGATGGCACCTGAAAAACAGGTGTTTCCGCATAAACAAACAACCAGGCCAGGGCTAGGGGAACCTTATCGGAAGAATCGTGCAACATACAGGAGCAAGGAGATAGCAAGCAGGCAGTTTTGAACAGACAACACACACACACACTCGCTTGGTGTACATTCAAAGACGACACTGGACAGCGGTCTGTGTGGCGACGACACGTTGTACTATTCGCCCGTGTAACACAGACGGCAGACTGCGAGACACACACATACACTGGATGTACGTCGAAATATGATACTGGACAGCGGTCAGTGGTGCGACATATGACTTGGCCCGTGTGACACAGATTCACGCAATTACTGGGTGTAAAAATCAATGCATGGTACTGGACAGCAGAAAGTGCCCTGACTCAACATCGGCCCGTGTGACACAGCTTGGACACATACACACACATTGGGTGCCGTGGTGCAACGGTCTACGTTGAGACACAATGGGTCCGTCCGGCATAAAGAGTTTGAAACGGACATAACAGACACACACCCCACAAACTAGACGCAGCGATATGACTTGTGACACAATGGCCCGCATTGCACGCTCCGAGAGCGCCTGTCAAACCAATGAGGCCACCACTCCGCTGACCAATGACAAGCCTCAAGTGTGTGCGTGTACACTAGTTGGGGTCAAGAGTGACCTACTTTTAATTTCAATAGCCACAACAACAAAAAATTGGTGGTGGTTGCAGCCAAACATTTTAATAGTGTGTACATCATTATGTTTACATCAGTTAGGTTTTAATATAGGTCATGGCTGTGACCAAGGACTCTGTACACTCACCGCCACCCACTCTTCACCCCCTAAGTTAGGATGAACTTTAGATTAGCGATAAAAGAAATCAGAATGTTTTTCTATAACTATATAGCCTACTAACATTTTATAGGGGTACAAATAATAATTCGCCTGTTTCAAAAACAATTTAAAACATTCCAAATGAATACAATACCAGATGTTGAAGAGACAAGCTCCATTTAAAACACTCCAATGGATTCAATACCAGATGTTGAAGAGACAAGCTCCATTTAAAACATTCCAAATGAATACAATACCAGATGTTGAAGAGACAAGCTCCATTTAAAACACTCCAATGGATTCAATACCAGATGTTGAAGAGACAAGCTCCATTTAAAACACTCCAATGGATTCAATACCAGATGTTGAAGAGACAAGCTCCATTTAAAACATTCCAAATGAATACAATACCAGATGATGAACACACACACACACCACAAAAACAATAGATAATATAGCCAAATGGATTTTGTATTAACTTCACACACAATTGTAAGTCATCCGTGTCTCACTTGCTCTTGAAAGAAAAAAAAAACAATTCTTCTATCAATATTAGACTTTACCATCTCCGAAAACCACCTTATCTAATTCACAATGTCATCATTATCTTAGTGCAAGTGTGTTACCTTGACCGATATTAAAACGAATTTAATCACCACTTTGATCTTTATGTATTGAGTCCAATGCCGACATATATCCATCCACTCAATGATTTTTTTTTTAACCTGGGGGAAAGTGGGTGTGCACTCACCGGAGCCAGTGAATTGTTATTGTTACAACCACAGTAAATGTTTTTAAACTTGAAAGTAAATTTTGGTTTAGAATTGTTTTATCATTGGACAAGTCCCTGCAACGGAATATAGACGCCATGCAAAAGAAAGAGAATTACCAAAGAAATATTGAAGAAAAGAATGAGAGGAGAGATTTAGAAATTGTTTGGTAAGTTATTCGAATGGACAATATAACACTGGGTGAGATACCGATAATGTAAATCGACATTGTATAAATGACATACCGATAACATGTATAACGACAGTGTATAATTCAGATACCAGCAACTAATGTAAAACGAAAACTGTGTGTGTGTGTGGGGGGGGGGGTTTAAGCATAAGAAAGAAAGAAAAAAAAAAACAGGGATAACAAACCTTAAAGAAATGTTTCTTCTGTAACACACTTTGAGTTTACTACACACATGAACACGCTCGACAGACTCCGGACACACGCTTGAAAGGAACTAAATGTTTCAGCGCAGGCTGAGAGACGGCTATCACAACCAGCGCTGCGCACTCAGCAAATAACGATAGCATTCACCATATTCGAAGATCATGAATAGCCTGAATTACATAACATTGGACACAGGTCAGGGGGGGGGGAGGAAGGAGTTGGGTGGGGGGGTCTCCAGTCCCTTCAGGGGGGTGAGATGTTAATCGTCTTAGATCCTATAATCCGCTAATGGGGGCTGTTTAAAGCAGTGAATCCTCCCCCCCCCCACCACCCCGCCCCCCTCCCCACCATAGGAGAGTGTGCTGCGATGTCCGCGGAGGCACCTGCCGGGAGCCACGGGCTCTCAAAGCCAAGCCGAGGTACACGCATCGGTTATACAGTGACTTGGCAGTTGGAGGGGGGGGGGGGGTTGTCAAATGAAAAACTTTACCAGCAGTGTCAGATAGTAGGCAGCGGCGGCCCCAGTATTTTGAAGGCGACGTCCGTGGCCCACGCAACCTGCAGCCACAAACACAAAGTTATGTATTTTAAAATGTGGAAGGGCTCAGAAACTATTCGCTCCTCAATTGAAAACGACAATGAGCACACACACACACAAAAAAAACCCACACATTCGCTGGCGGTGTCTTGAAAAGAGTGAACGCAGAGCGAGTACAGATAGGCGGGAAATACAGTTGAGCCAGGCCAGAAACAACGGAAGTCAATCCATTTACAAGTGGCTGAGAGAGAGTGACATTTATACAGTCAGGAAATTATCGATCAACTGTAATGTCTTTGTAAACAGTTACAAGATGTCTGGCGTTGTTTTACTGTTGTTTGTATTGTTTTGTTTGTTTGTTTGTTTGTTTTTTTTAAATAAAGAAAAGAATAAGAAGAAAAAAAAACAGCCTTTTATGCGTGGAGAGCTCCCTCCACAATGTAACATATAGATTGAAATCGCTGGGAACAGAGCCCGCGAACTACAGCATACGGGGCACGCGAACTACAGCATACGGGTTTAAAGCCGACAGCGCCACATATTTAATTGATGAAGACAGAATGCAACAGCTTCTGTTGATGTAAAACTATTAGAATGCAACAGCTTTAGATAATGTGAAACAATTAGAATGCAACAGCTTCTGTTGATGTAAAACTATTAGAATGCAACAGCTTTAGATAATGTGAAACAATTAGAATGCAACAGCTTCTGTTGATGTAAAACTATTAGAATGCAACAGCTTTAGATGATGTGAAACAATTAGAATGCAACAGCTTCTGTTGATGTAAAACTATTAGAATGCAACAGCTTTAGATTATGTGAAACAATTAGAATGCAACAACTTCTGTTGATGTAAAACTATTAGAATGCAACAGCTTTAGATGATGTGAAACAATTAGAATGCAGCAGCTTCTGTTGATGTAAAACTATTAGAATGCAACAGCTTTAGATGATGTGAAACAATTAGAATGCAACAGCTTCTGTTGATGTAAAACAATTAGAATGCAATAGTTTTTGCTGATTAGAACGCAACAGTTTTTGTTGATTAGAACGCATCAGTTTTTGTTGCTTAGAACGCAACAGCTTTAGATGATGTAAACTATTAGAATGCAACAGTTTTTGTTGATTAGAACGCAATAGCTTTAGATGATATAAAACTATTAGAATGCAACAGTTTTTATTGATTAGAACGCAACAGCTTTAGATGATGTAAAATTATTAGAATGCAATAGCTTCTGTTGATGTAAAACAATTAGAATGCAACAGTTTTTGCTGATTAGAACGCAAGTTTTTGTTGATTAGAATGCAACAGTTTTTGTTGATTAGAACGCAACAGCTTTAGATGATGTAAAACTATTAGAATGCAACAGTTTTTGTTGATTAGAACGCAACAGCTTTAGATGATGTGAAACTATTAGAACGCAACAGTTTGTGTTGATGTAAAACAATTAGAAAGCAACCGCTTTGGTTTATTAAAATAAAATGATATATATGCATAAAACAATTAGACTTATCTCAAGACACGTAGTTCATCAAAGAAACCATGAATGAAACATGGGTAGCCAGTAGGACTGAGCATTGAAGAAAAAAAAAAGGACCTGATTAAGTTTTCAATTTCTTCCCGTTAAGTAACTTGATTATATGCCGCACAGACTGAGCGAACGACCGACTCGGTTGAAGCTCATTGCAAACACAAGCTGCTCCCATTATATGAAGGTGTTCAAAGCGACAGGCTAATTTATGGCATCTCTCTGGCATCTTACGCTCACGTAGGCACATTCAGACACCATGTGTTTAAGCTGTGTTTGTGTGTCGATTCTAAAAAAGTGGCATAATGATTTTTAACACAAGCGTGTGTCCAGTCCGTTTTTTTTTTAATAAATGCAAGTAATCAAGTAATAAAAATTCAGTTATTTCATAAACAGTCATATTCCCCTACACGGAAATGTGATTATTGTGGTTATTGTTATATTTTATAATATATATATCCGACACTAACAGTTTTCACTATTATGTATAGATTGGGTTGCGCGGCGACACAATTGGAAAGGGGGGGGGGGGTGGGGAGAGAAAGTTTTCGGGCATAGGTGCATATCCTCAAAATCAATGCATTCAATTTTGATAATTTTTACTAAATCAGAAATGAACAATTTACACATCCTTAAATACATAATCGTCTAACCGACTCTAACATAATGCTTGTGTCTCCCTCAGGTAGTTTTCATATCGTGCGGTGTATGAGTTGTAACCGTGGGTAGTTTTTACATCGTGCGGTGTATGCGTTGTATTTTAATTAAGGATGTTCATGGCAATAAAGGCCAAATGTTATTTTCTATTACAGTATTTCATACATTTCTTTGTTATTTCTGTTCATATCGTAATCTGTTCATGGCAATAAAGGCCACATGTTCTTTTCTATTGCAGTATTTCGTATATTTCTTTGTTATCCCTTCTGTCGGATTTCGTTCAACCAGCTTCAGCAGACTTTTCTACTAGTGTATATCTCTATACTTATAAGACGCATTTGTTGTCTGTCTGTCTGTCTGTTCCCTTATAACTCAAGATCCAGACAATAAAATAACGTGAAATTTGTTACACGTACACATAATTACATGGGGAAGGTGATAGGACAGGTTTCGTTTCATCTCGATGGGTAGTTTTATTGTAATTAATTATTTTCATTTTAGTATTTAACTATATTAAAGTAATCTCGACGGTGCCATAAATAAAATTCCTCTGTGACGTCATTTCCCGATGATCGAATAGAACTTGCGCGCATAACCTATTAAAAATTGAGATTATGTTTGTGAGGCTCGCTAGCACAGTCGGTTACTCGCTTGGCCGTGACTCAAATTTGGCCGACTATGTGTGGGTTCATTTCCCCGACAGTGAAATTTTTTTTTTCAGAATAATCTCTATACTAATAAGACGCATTTGTTGTCTCTCTGTCTGTCTGTCTGTTCCCAGAGAGAGAGAGGGAGAGAGAGATAAAGAGACAGAGAGGGGCAGCGGGGAGAGAGAGGAAAGGAGTGTAGGAGGGAGGTAGGGAGGGGGAGAGAGGGAGGGAGGGGATGGACAGGGGGGAGAGAAGGAGGGGGAGAGAGGGAGGGAGAGAGAGGGAGATGGGAGAGGGAGGGAGAGAGAAAGGGAGGGAAGGAAAGAGAAAGGAACGGAGGGAGAGAGGGGGTAGGGAGGGAGATATAGGGGAGGGAGGGAGAGAGGATGGGAGAGAGGGAGGGAGAGATAAAGAGTGAGGGGGGCAGGGAGAGAGAGAGGGAACGAGGGAGGGAGGAAGGGGAGAGAGGTGGAGAGGGGAGGGAGGGGGAGAGGGGAGGGAGGGGGAAAGGAGGGAGGGAGAGAGAGGAAGGGAAGGAGAGAAGGAGAGAGAGGATGGGAGAAATGTGAGGAAGAGATAAAGAAAGAGAGGGGGCAGGGAGGGAGAGAGAGGGAAGGAGGAAGATAGAGAGAGGGAGGGGGGTGGACAGCGGGAGAGAAGGAGGGGGAGAGAGGGAGATGGGAGAGGGAGGGAGGGAGGGAGAGGGAGGGAGGGAAAGGGAGAGAGAGGGGGAGGGAGGGAGAGATGGGGTAGGGAGAAAACAGAAGGTAAACAGAAAACATTTTAAACCCGGGCAAAGCCGGGTACTTGCAAATAGTAATATATATATATAAATGTATCAGTCTATCCCTTGCTAATTGACAGGGCACCAAACTAAAGATGAATATTAAGTTTTCCTTTCAACATATACACTAGCAATGTCAGTCACAACGCAGTTTCAATTCATTGTTTAGCCAGAGACAGGACCTTGTAATGCCAATTTGTATGAGATCACTTCTGTTCATATTTGAAAATAAGCTCGCGACTTAAATAACGACTTCCTGTTCTCTTCACAGATAAACGTAAACATATCATATTACCACCAGGAGAGATTATTACAGGCAAGCCAAGTTCTTCACTTTTATGAACGATGAATGTATTTTCCTATTATATCCCTAGAGAAATATCTATAACTCTTTCGACAGCAAAACGTTCAACAATACAGTGGGTGGTCGGTTAACGAACATAATCCGTTCCAAATGTATGTTCGCTATCCGAATTGTTCGTTAACCGATCACATATTTACCATACATATCAATGGGAATTCGATTGATTCGTTCTGGAGATCCTAAAAATTAAATTTAAAAAAATTGTCATGTACAAGAATAATTTCTTAGTAAGATTATTTATTACAAATATGATACATACATATAGTCTTGCTTATTAATCAGTTCTTTTCCTTTCTTTGAGCGCTAAAGAACCTAGTTTTTTGATATTGTTATGTGACGAAACAAGAACGTCACTTGTCACTTGCTTAGATACAATCCTTAAAGATTTTTTGATGAGTTACTTTTTTTTGATCTTGAGCTAGGAGGTTGTGTCTAGTTTTTCTACATGAGAGTCTAATGATATTTTAAAGTCAAGTATTAGTGAAAGTCAGTTAATGATATTTTTGAAGTGAAGTATGACATAAAATGATTTCTATTCATCTCAATGTCTTCGTACAATCAATGTTATTAAATCAGCTGCATGGACTTGTGATGTTCATTTGAGATATATTTGTGATGAACATATAAAACTACACCACGCTACCATACACCGCCAGTTTTACAATGTCCAAAGCCAAACTTACACCCTTACATGGATTCAATTTGATCTTAAGTCCTGCGGGGTGTTTTTTTTTTTAACAAAAAGTTAACCATTTTACTAACCAACCTTACATAACGGTTGTCTTAAAAAGGACGGGTTTGGGGGGGGGTGAGGGCGTTATGACGTCACAACTGCCCCAGACGGTGCCACACCATGCTTCTAGGAGTGAGCGAGCGCGGCACCTAGCTCCAGGGCTAACGACCTTCATTAGAGCTGCCATTCAGCCTTCCGGATAACACAAAAAAAAAAAGAACGACACGCCATTAAATAACGTAATTAGCGGGTAGGAAATGACAGCTGGGATACGGCAACATTGAGGACATGGGGTAGGGAAATGACATTAGGGTAGGTCTGAATGGAACAGTACAAGGGAAGATTATAGGGCTTTTTTTTGGGGTGGGGGGTGTGGTGGTGCCTATTATAAGCGATTTAGAATGTATGTTTAAAGACGGGCAGAAATAGAGAAATTATCGATACATAGACAGATATTTAGATAGATTAAAAAGACATTCAATCGGGCAGACGTACATGTTTACGGAAATACACGCATGGCACAAGAGGCACGAGCCGTGTGTCCATTTATTGGGGGACAGCACGCATGGGCACTGCAATCAACTAACTGCCGGCTAACACGAGTCACAAGTAATACAGTACAAGTATTGTTACAACAGACTCTCTCTTCCTTGCCCTCGGCGGGTTGCGCCGTGAATGGGGAATCCCCCCCCCCCCCCCGTAGACCAACGCACCGTATATAAAAAATGTACGTATTGAAAGCAGTGATTGTGTGACGAAGGAGCAGCTGAGTAGTGATGACGAAGCCGGGAATGTGTAGAGTCGTGGGGGCCGCTGTAGTTGTTCATTGTAAACAGATGATAAACTGCAGTGTTTTCATTGAACCTGCGCCTGCGCTGTGGTAAATTGTCCTTTAGGGCATTTAACAGTAGATTAGATTTCCCGTTACTTACTTCAACACTATACATCCATTCACTCTTTCATACAAGATGAGTCAAGAAAAACCAATCCATTGTTACAACCGGGTTACAATGAAAAGTTTCAGAATACCTGCAGTATGGCAAAGAACAAAAAAATTATATGACCAATATCATTTCACATGACAGACGAACTATTAACGGGGAACCGGCGCGACCGTAGGCTGAAATTTCACTCTCGGGACACACACTCACACACACACAAGACAGCTGCTCACACAAACACACGTCCCCACAGACGATCAATGACGTAAAGACGACTCGACCGAGTTTCCCGTTTAAATGTATGAAACGTGGAAGATGAACACGTGACATTGAACAGGATGCGCAGGAAGTCAGGGAATGATGACTCTGGGAATTAAGGCTCTTAAAGCATGTCCAGGGGGGGGGGGGCGCACAAGGGCACTACGGGAAATAAAGAGACGCGAATTTAGGGGACAAATTCAGCAGAGATGGGAATTATTTGTTGAAATTAAGTATTTTATTATATTGTCAGCTATAATGAAAACTTATGGGTAAAAAAAGTGTAAAAAAAAAATAGAGAAAACCAAAAGTTTTCTTGTCCAATATCGATTCACTGACTAATTTATTTGAATGTCGGTGCAAACGGTGGTCAAATGTGGCTCATATGTTACTATGTGCGTCTGTCAATCGGCCAGTTCTCTTCCCTCCCTCCCCCCTAATTTAACTACTTTATTTCGCTAAATTATCAACATATTAGTGCACATGTATCTTCTTTGGCTACCAACAACCTCAAGAACTGAAATAATTGGTAAACTAATATTTACCTTCACTTTAAATCCTAAACAACGGTTTATATGCCTGCAGTCTTGATGGTTTCAAATCAAAGCAGGATGAACCAGAAACACACCGATGGGGGAGGGGGTGGGAGGGGGTTGTGGGGTAGAAGTACACACGGTGATGACCGTGAAATTAAGGGCCTTTAATGAAGAGCGGAGGGTTTGATATACCGTTAAAACACCAACTGGTGTTAATGGGGAGCCTATGTAGAGAGAGAGAGAGAGAGAGAAAGAGAGAGAGAGAAAGAGAGAGAGAAGAGAGAGAGAGAGAGAGAGAGAGAGAGAGAGAGAGAGAGAGAAAGAGAGAGAGAGAGAAAGAGAGAGAGAGAGAGAGAGAGAAAGAGAGAGAGAGAGAGAAAGAGAGAGAGAGAGAGAGAGAGAGAGAGAGAGAGAAAGAGAGAGAGAGAGAAGCGGAGGGGGGTCCAATTCCAGGCGGCACTTAATTGGGTATCAGCAAAGAACGGGTTGTTTTTAATTAAAACCGTTAACGGGGTGTTGTTTTTCGAATGTGTAGGTGATAAATACAAGGAAGTAATGTGATTCAAAAATAAAACATCATTCCGTAGAGGCCTTTGATAGTGGCAACTAGAACGACGTCCCCTTCCCCAAAGTCTTCTTACTCGGGAGTCTCTGCAATCATTAGTAGAGTGACCTTTGGTCAAGACCAATTAAAAGGAGACGAAAAAAAAACAAGCCAAAAGAAAGCTAAAATAGGCTAGGAGCCAATGATATATAAAAGACGTTGTTCAAGAAAAAAGTAGCCAAAGCATATAATATGCGCCAAATACAGCTAAAGTACGCAAAATGAGCCAAAAATGGCTAAATTCGCAGAAAGGAAGAGCTTGCTCATTTCAAAGAAAAGTTATGTTACAAAAAATAAGAGTGTTTCCTTTTTTGTTTGTCTTCTTGAACCCTGTATCGAACAAGACCCCCCCCCTACTTTCACACCCATTTGAATGTGCACTTTCTCTCAAAACTAGATTTTGGCACCAGCAGGACAGAGCGGGTCATCAATGATGCAGCATGGAGCATTCTCGGAGAATGCATGCGAAGTCCGTGCACATTAAAACACAGCCTGTTTGCACTGTGCACCTACAACTGAAAAAACAATAGTTCTTCACATACTAACAAACATTTCTGCGCTGTACACATTGATCGTCACCCTCCCCCCCCACCCCCAACTCCCCTTATAGGTCCCGTACACCCCCCCATCCACCAAATACATAATTTGCATTAAAATCTAACATTACAAAAAGTCACCAGTAGAAACACAAGACGGACTGAGAATTTGCAGCGGATGTGGATTAGCTAAACGCGTTTCTTTCCTTTTTTTTTTTTCTTTTCGTTCTTTCTTCGTTTAACTTACGTGTAGGTAGAGGAACTGAATTAGCAGGAAGAACGTCGAATTCTCAACGTACCGAGCCGACGAACAGAAAACATGATCACACTCTTTAAAACGGTCACGTGCCCATAACAGTCACGTGCCACATAATGATCTCATATCTGAACTTTGCTGTTGTTGTTCCGTCTCCCCCCCCCCCCCCACTATACTACAGACTTCAACTGAAACGAAGAGGACGGAGCCATTCCCTTTAAAGATATTTGGAGAGCCTTGAGAACAAAATCAAATGTGAAGGAATGGAAGGTTTCATTGGCAACGGGCGTGATGAGCTGCTGGGATAATGTGGTGTAGCTGATATACAAGGACAACCCTGACTCGGAGTGTGTGTGTGTGTGTGTGTAAGGTGTAGAAAACTCAATAGGCTCGTATACACTTAATGTCATATATATATATATATATATATATATATATATATATATGTATATATATATATATATATATAAATATATATAATTTATTTATTAGTAAAAGTATCATGCCAGTTATGTCACTAGATGATATGGAGGTGAATACAACTGCTAGCACCGCAATACTTTGTTACAAGGAGGTGAATACAACTGCTAGCACCGCAATACTTTGTTACAGGGAGGTGAATACAACTGCTGCGGGTAAACAACAAGTTAATCAGTCTTGATGTAGTAATTGTCAATGACCCCGATGACTGGGAAGAGTTACCTAACCTGCACAAGGACATTTGTTTTTATGAATGGAATTACAAGGGCGATCATTCATCACACACACACAGAGACACACAAAACAGTCTAGCCCTCTGTATGTGTGTTTTAAAAGATGCCCAGAAGTCTTTTCTCGGATAAAACAATGTGCAATAAATTACGGGGCGATTTCAATGTAATTTCGGCTTGTTGGATAATATACAACA
The DNA here is from genome assembly GCA_021962125.1 of Bulinus truncatus. Taxonomy (NCBI): domain Eukaryota; kingdom Metazoa; phylum Mollusca; class Gastropoda; family Planorbidae; genus Bulinus; species Bulinus truncatus. Next base: position 512,409 of record JAGDYQ010000165.1, read on the forward strand.
TGATTTGGTAAACGTGAGCTTCTGTAGGTTTTAATAGCTGCCAGAAAAAGGCATTCTGATACCGGATACATAATTATAAGCTTTAAAAAAAAGTTGAACGCTGTGGTCGGCTACCGGTGGTCCGTGAGAAACTTTAGCCGGCCCGCAGAGGGAATATACACAAAAGCAATCGTGTTATTTATGCGAAAACGATTATTGAATTTACGTTCTTTTGAGTTTTTTTTTCTTTTTCAATATACAAGTCAAAGCAGACACATATATAAGTGGGACACTGGAATAAAACGCACAAAAGTAGTGGTCAGTGTGGTCAGAAAAGTGAACGTTTAAATATTTGCTTCACAAAAAAAAAGTAATAATAATAATCTACGCACGCGTGTCTCTGAAAATGAGAAAGAATAACGACCGTCTTTCCAAACATATGAACGACCGTCTTTCCAAACATCTGAACGACCGTCTTTCCAAACATATGAACGACCGTCTTTCCAAACCACGTTGAATGTCAACATAACACACAACAGGCCAGGGGGAAACGTTTAGGACCGTCAGTATATACACGCACGCGCACACGACCGACTACAGTAGAAGTCCGATAATCCGGCACATTCGGGGCCGGCTCGGTGCCGGACTACCGAACATTCCACTCTATCGGGTGGTAATTAGAACAATTAGGTTAATAATTAAACTACAAATACATACAACAAAGTTCATTTAACATTTCATATAATGTATGTACACGTACTGTAAAACATATTTCACTTAGATTTTTAAAAAAGTCAAGAATGTCTTTTTGTTTTGTTGACTTTTGGCGTATAGTATAAAATTTATTTCTAATGATATGGAAATCAATAATTTCTGAAGCACTGTAGCTAGTACTAGACTCAGCAAAAGAGATAAACTTATTTAGTGATTCTGCAGCTTCTGCCCACTGTTTTTTCCTTTTCTTTTGTGTCAGCATCTGAGTCACTTTCTTCAAGATTTTGAGTAGGCTGAGGGTTTACTACAATGTCGATAATGTACTCATCGGTTATTTCTTGTTCAACATGCTCATTCTTGTCGATTAGAAGCGCTTCCGGTTGATCCCGGACTATCCCGAAAACTTCCGAATAGCTCTCGAGTGTTTTTATTTGCTTTAAAAACACACTTTTGGAGAAAACCAAAATTGTTATAATTTTCTGGAGTGATGCCGGACTATCGGGCATTCCGGACTGTTGGATGCCGGACTAATGGACTTCTACTG